>JBAMJV010009628.1:0-40774 GCA_037951105.1 Echinarachnius parma
GGGAAAATCATGGAATGTTCCGCTCGGGATTTTAAATGCTATTTCGTGAAGAAAATAAGTCCCTCGACTACGTCTCGGGACTTATTTACTCTTCCCTCAATAGCATTTAAAATCCCTCGGGAGTGGAACATTCTTTTCCTCCACCACCAGTTAACAACTGTATAATATGACATGAAGGAAAATGAGCATGGCAAATAGGCTTCCCGAAGATTTGAATCAGAGACATCCGGAATGACTAGACTGGTGCTTAACCAACGGAGCTAGACAGCCCCTGTGCTAGTTGTAGAAAAGTACCGTAAAACTCCGTGTATAAGACGCACTTTTTTCCGTCGGAAAATTTTCAAAGTGGGGGGTGCGTCTTATACACAGGTACAGCCAAAAAAAAAAAATAAAATAAAAAATTCGAATTTTTTTTTGGGGACACCCGGTAGTCATGTTTAATGCATATTAAACTGGTCTAGGGCATGACAAGAGCTTGATATAAGAGGGAACATTTATCAAAATATACCTTTTTTGTACATAAATTATAGTGGTTAGCAAAACAAAATGCAAGTTTTTAAGCAGTAACACTGCTACTAATTGAATATTCAGATATTCATGAGTAGCAGCACTCATTTAATATTCAATTTTCTAAACAGTGGTTATACATTTTTCTCAACAAAAAAGTTATTAATGAATTTAGTATTTTGCACATTTAATGAGCATTGCTACCTCATGAATATATGAATATTCATGAAAAAAAAAATTTCTAAAAAAAAAAAAAAAAAAAATGTTGTTTTTTTTTTTTATTTTATTTTTTAATAGAAAGTTGGGGGTGCGTTTTATACACGAGTGCGTCTTATACACGGAGTTTTACGGTAGATAATACAAACAGTTCTTACCCTGTCAGAGTCATGGGGTTCCATGTACAACTCCCAAAATATACAGTGGCGGAGGCAATAAGAAAAATATATCAAGAAACATATCAAGTGTGAGGGTGAAAAAAAAAAAGCACACAAGAAAAACCAAGAAGAAGGAGAAGATGAGACAGAAAAGAGAAGAGATGCAAATATAAAAGAAAAGGAGAAAAGTAGATAATACAAACAGTTCTTACCCTGTCAGAGTCATCTGCTTCTGTAGAGAGGGGGGGGGGGGGGTCATTCCACGAGTAGCATGGGGCGATGGAAAGAGAAAAGATGACGAAGGTGGAAGAAAGGAAAGTGGAAAAGGGCAAACAAAAATGTTCTTACTCTGTCAAAGTCATGCGGTTCCATGTACTCATTGGAGTACCTTCGGCTGTACTGCGGGTCGTCCCACGAGTTGCGTCGGTCTCGGTTGACAAACTCGTGCGGCATCGCGTAGCGGGGGCGCGACTCGTCGCTGCGATTGCCATCGGCAACGTCATCCTTGTCCCCATCCTTCTTCTTCTTGTCCCTGTTGAGGGCGTCCTTTAGGGACATGACCTGTGGGATGATTTCTACCGGGATGACTTCCTTGCCCGTTTCTTCGTCTGGTACTTTCTCTGTGAAAATTAAAATATTGCAACAAATTGTTTATAAACATGGTAATATATGTCGCAGGTTAATTTGTGTGCGTTTTGTGCCCCGAATTCTAAAACTTGCAATAATGTATGCACGATTTTCGGTGCATATTTTGCTGGAGATGCAGGTGTCCCTGTTTAAACCGTTTTTTGAGGGACATGACCTGAGGGATGATTTCTACCAGGATGTTGTCCTTGCCCGTGTCTTCGTCATGTACTTTCTCTAGTATGGAATGGGCTTACACAGGATTACCACTCATATTAGTTTCTTCAAATTATTGGGGGGGGGGGGGGGGTATGTACCCCTTAACCCCCATTTAGGGGGGGGGAGAGGGCATTATGGTACATAAATCAAGTATATTATTAACTGGAAATGTCACTTACTCTGTCTGAATCTTCTCCTGCAGTAAGCCATGGTGATGATGGTCATGATGAAGATAAACCCCGATGCTGCTACCACGCCTATGATGATGTAGATGATCAGATCCATGTCTGCAGATGATCAAAATAGAGGACAATTAAAATGACTTCTTTTTAGAAACATGGACAATTTATTTTATCTTAAACCAAACAAATAAGATTTATCAAATTACTTCCATTTCTTTTAAAAGCAAGAAACTGATTTGTATTTTAACCAACCAGATGCCAGCATGTTATATGTTGTCATGGAAACATGATTCCTTATCCAATTATATTCAAGCATTTCATTTTTGTCATGGAAGTTAAAATTGATTGCAATGCATACTTGTAAGAATTAGATCCAGAAAGTTTTTCATATTGCACTTGATATCAGTCACCTCATAGGAAATCTGTGTTAGATATTAACACATTTTAAGTGTAAAGTGATGCATATTACATTCCTAGTAAATGACCTCTAACCATTTAGCTGTGGGCTAGCTATCCAGAGGTCTAAGGTTTGATTCATGGCAAAGCAAAATGTTCTTTGCTTATTTTTCACTTATTTATCTTTGAATTAACAATTTGATTGTTTGATTTTTGTCCAAGTTTGATTATCTTGGACTGAATACCTACGTCATTCCAGATAGTGAAGTTGTAGTCGTCAAAGTCTCTTTTTGGAACCCCTTTCAATTCTATGTACTATGGTACAGCTGAAAAACACCCTAGTCCCAGTAACATGAAATTATGTTACAATTTAATCTTAATGTCTTACCTTGTTGTTCAAGTGTGATTATCTTGGACTGAATGCCGACATCATTCCAGATGGTGCAGTTGTAGTCGTCGAAGTCCTCTTTCTGCACCTTCTCAATCCTCAGGTAGCTGGAGATCCCGCCTCCCTTGGCCTCGATCTGCTCCGCTGAGAACCGACCGTCAGTCCCTGTCATACACAATGATGTAATAAAGACATTACAAGGAGAGTTTCTCCTCCTTATCATCATCATCATCATCATCATCACCACCGCCATAATAACCACTACCATATCTCTCATCACTTCTATAAAGATGATGATCACTATATTGTTCTTTTTATATTTACTCCTATTCCTCCTCCTCCTCCTCCCCCCTCCCATTTCATCATCATCATCATCATCATCATCATCACCATAATTGTCATCATCATCATCATCATCATCATCATCATCATCATCATCATCGCCATCGTCATCACCATCTTCATCATCATCGTCATCGTCATCACCATCTTCATCATCATCACCATCACCATCATCACCATCTTCATCATCATCATCATCATCATCATTACCTGTTTCCAGTTCTCCATCCTTCCAGCTCCACATGATGAGGTATGGGTCAGGCTTAGTGTCTGTGTGGCATTCCAGCACCGCTGTGCTGTCACGCTTAGCTTGCTGGACTGGCTCACTGATGATGATGGGAATCGCTGCAGATGAATTGAACAAAGTAGGACAAAGGGATGAATTACTTGATAATGTAAAACAGAGTAATAACAGAGCAATGCTTTTGTCAAGGGCAGGAGAGGGAGTTTATTTTCATTCAGCATAAATGCAGGAATTAAATGTTTTATTTCCAATATGATGGATATCCAGAAATTGTTCTCATAATATCCTATGGTAATTTTAGGGGCTATACCTACTGAATTCAGGGGGCTATTTTGAAAACTAGGGGGCAAAATCGCCCTCAGCCCCGTATATTTCTGTATGGGGTTCAATCCAAGAACAGTGACCGTGCACACATAAATTCCTACATCTGATTCCCTGACACTATCAAACTGCAGCCACTCATCATGCCCAACATTATACAGTATTAGACCCTATAGATAAATATTTGTTGCATTTCTAAAACTTTTCATCATAACTCACTTTTCACGATGACAGAGATGCACAGTAAAGGCTCACTTACCATTGATATCAAGTCGGCCGATACTCTGTATAGGGTCGAATCCAGGAACAGTGACCGTGCACACGTAAACTCCAACATCCGATCCCCTGACGCTATCAAACTGCAGTCGTTGCATGGTGCTCAACGTGGCCCTGGAACCCAGACGAGTCCATTTGGTCGTGGGGGTGGGGTTGCCATCGCCGATGCACGTCATTTGGGCGGGAGTCCCTTCATCAACAGATATGCTCTCCGGGATCTCAACCAATCTAGGACCATCTGCGAACAGAAAGATAAGGCAATTAGTGACCGAACATCTTTAATTCAAACATATATAGAGAAACTGACCAGAAATATGTAATATAAATGAAAAAGAGCAAAGAAAATAGGATTTCTCCAGGATTTGAACCAGAGACATCCTGATAGCTAAGTGGGCATTCTGTCGACCGAGCTATAGAAAAACCCTTGTGCGGTGCTCGTCCCTGAAAAGCAAAACTAATAGCTAATCATGTTAAAATTCAATTCAAATCCTGGTGTTTTATTAAATCATTCAATAATTGTTCTAATATGTTTCCAAAAGAGCCAACGTGTTTCTAAGTGCTTTCATAGGGAAAGACCGTAAAATCAAACCCAACATTTGAAAGATAGAAATAGCGGCAAAGTGACCAATCATTTTTTCTCATATCGAATTTGCCAGTGTTTCCAAGCGCCTACTTAAGAAAAGACCCGAACAATTGTTCTCGTAAATTACAATTTTCATTTAATTTTTAATAATTGAGTATTTTCATGTTTAATCACTCAATTTGCAAAAAATAACAAGAGGAAAAAAGATGAGGAAAATCTCCGACCTCCAAAAGGTTATTATGGGAAAAAATGACAAACATGTTCTACATTTTATGATTACTATGGCAACGGGAAGCAATCAATGGGGAAAATATAAGGACGTAAAATACCAAATCAAAAAATTTGATCCTACAGGGCTGATGTTACGTGGCAGAATTGTAAACATTTTGACATTTCTTGTAAGTGCGGCGTAGACCAAATTACTGTTACGTATATTGTCTCGGAGATGTCTTAATTGCCACAGATATTAAACCATGTTCCATTGCACTTCATGGAAATAGCATAATGTGGCTATATCAAGCCTCCACACTAACTTGTTTCTGTACTGGCCCATATTGGCAAGTAAAATCATAAATGTTGACATCTCACTTGCCCCAACATGAAATTTATTCACCCTCTTACTTCTAGCCGAGATTTACACGTATGAAATAAAAATTTTCTCTCATATTTGAAGAATTATTTAGTTGCCAAATCGGGCAAGTAAACTAGACTATTTATTGAATTTTACTTGTCAGACACTAATTTACTTTCCGCGGGCAATAGGGCAAGTGCTAGTGTCAAGCCCTGGCTGTACAGCAAGGCTTTGGGCAATAGGGCAAGTGCTAGTGTTGAGCCCTGGCTGTACAGCAAGGCTTTGTGATGTGGTGTGGACGCGTAATTTCCCAAACGATTGTTGTCATGTTGTAGCCTTGTCCTTGCCCTTATTCAGGCAAACAGAAAACAAACAAAAATCTTGACCTCCGGTAAAACTGGGAATGTTTGCTTATGAATATGTTTACATTTAAAGTGATCCATAAACTTTGTAAAATTCAACCAAAATCACTCACTTGTACCTTGTTGTTGGGCTTATGGTAACAGAAGAATGAAAGGTTTTGATTTTTCAAATTTCTCTCTAATTTTGGAGATGTTTAAGATTGAATTTTAAAAGCATCTATAGGCCCTTTCGACCGTAGTCAATCCATACTCAATCGTCCATAGTATCCGAATGTGGATACTTCATGCAAACGATGGGAATAAAATCAGACATTGATGTTCTCTTTTTTCACTATATATCGTAAGTAAACATTCTTCTTTTTCTATGGAAATCTCTCATATTATCTCTCATATTATTCTCAAGAATCTTAAAATGAAGTTGTTATATGACTGAAGTCATTAATTACTTTTGGGGAAAAAAAGGATTAAGTAAATGGATGACTTTAAGAGCAATAGTGGACTCTGGCTGCTTGTATTGACTTCAGCAAACAGCCGTTATGATAATAGGTCAACATTTTGGAATATTTGTTGGTTAGCCCTTACTTGGACCTTGGAAATGGTGCTATACATGGGCGTAGGAGCACATTTTTTTTTCAAGGGGGCTGAGGACTTTGGCTCAAATACCAACTCCCCCACCCCCCCCCCCCCAAAAAAAAAGAGGCTGTCACGACGTTAAGGTTAACCCCCCAACAAAATTGTATTCTTTTATGACTCTTCCAGAATGTGACTTGATTTTGTCCGAATATGACAGCCTTTGCCCAAATATGACCGTCTTCAAAACTCCAGAGGGGTTGCACCCCCCCCCCCCCCCACCCCTCCCCCTCCTACGTCTATGGTGCTATAGGAAGTGTTTGTTCTTGAACCAGTATCTTTATAATCTCTGGATCTCATGACAATCAATACTATTGGTGAGATCTTGATATGAATCACATGATCGTGTCAAATTAGCCTTGTATATATATAACCGATATAGACCTATAAACATTAAATATACCTGAGATTTAGTAGGACTCAGACATAATCTGTCTATACAAGGCTCTGATTATAACACAAACTTCTTGCGCAAAATGCCTCTCTGTCGAATCGTAACGAGTGTGAAAGAAGCAGATATCCCGGATGGAATCTATGAAGACTTGACTAACTTACTGTCTCAGAAGCTCGACTGGGAGACCCAGGTAATATAACACGAGCACCCTATTGACCAGGGCAATTAAAAATTGATGTCGGGCAAGTAAAATTCATAAATGGTCTAGTTTGGCTGCCCGATTAGGCAACTAACATTTTTGTTTCAACTACAAGAGAAAATATATTTTCTTATTTGAATCTCATCTCATCTAGAAAAAAAGAGAAATTTGCCAAGAAGAAGACGCGAGGTTCCAAGCACAATTTATTTTGTCTTTATTTTCACATTGTTTTCCTAGGCAAGTCAATTTCCTGTTGGGGCAAGTAAAGTTTCTAAAATAATGATTTCACTTGCCGTATATAGTTAGTGTGGAGGCTTGACATACATGACATTTCACCACAAAAGGACCGTTAAGTCCCTGTGGTAGTTTCTCTGTTATTACCTGAAATAGTCAAATGCCTGCCTGTTTGTTTGTTTATCTGTCTGTTTGTTTCTTTGTTTGTGTGTGGTTGTGTACTTGGTTGTTTGTGTGATGTATTTATATCATGTAGTCAACCATCAGTACCATTACTTATATGTATAACGCCCTCTATCTATAATGTAACACCAGCTATTATGTAACACACCTACTGTAGCACCTTCACTTTCGCTAATGAATAAACTGACACTCCTAATCTGAAACTTGACTGAGTCAGACGTGCCTCCTTTGTTCTGGTTAATTCGAACTTCACATGGTGTCAGGAGTCAAAGATTTGTTTGCAACATGGCAGGACTAAGACCACCAGGACCCCTAAGCTTTGAGGGGAATGTTGCCAAAAATTGGAAAGATTGGCTGAGAGCCTATGAATTTTATGAGACAGCAACGGAACTTGCGTCGAAAGGAGAACCGGTGCGCTATGCCACATTTCTCCACGTGGCGGGAGCCACAGCACAGCAGATAGCTGAGACGTTCAGCTTCACGTTGACCGAGATCGGACACGTTAGCACGTTGAAAGCAAAATTCGCAAAATATTGCCAGCCGAGACAAAATCTGTCTGTTAACAGATATATGTTCAACTCGCGGAATCAACGAGTTAGTGAGAGCTTCGGTGTGTACATCACGGAATTAAAAGCTCTCATCAGAGACTGCGAATTTGGCGACCTAGAGGAAGACCTTTTGAAAGACAGAATCGTGTGCGGCATCCATAGTCAAGTGCTACGTGAAAAGCTGCTACAGGTCGATGACTTAGATTTGCAGAAATGCTTGACGGTCTGCAATATCGCCGAGAGTAGTGCGCATCAAATGGCACAACTCCAAACCCCTCAGAGAAGCACGACAACTGCGCAAATAGATTTTGTGCGTCAACGACCACCACAGCCGAGACGACAGCCAGCACGACCAACGATGCCGAGCCCCGACACATGCACTAACTGCACGTATGTGCACAAGACGGACTTTTGTCCTGCGGCGGACGAACGATGTCGAGAGTGCGGCGAAAGAGGCCGTGGACGACAACGAAGGCAGAGACACGAACGATGTGACAACCGACACGTAAGGGGAGTCGACGCAGATGACGACTCGCCAACCCAGGACCTCGACAACCACAGCGACCGCGACGATGACGCGTCGTACTACGATGACTTGTTCGTCATCGACATCGACAGTGTGGACTCGAAATCGAAAGGTGCGAATGAATGGACGCAGACCTGCACAATTGATGGCGTTCGGGTGAACTTTAGATTAGACACGGGAGCGCAAGTGAACATTCTGCCGGAATCAATTTTTAGGGACACTAATCTTCCCTTGGAAAAGACAAATGTGACATTAAGATCTTACTCTGGACATGTAATGAAACCGATCGGACAAGCAAGCAGTGAAGTCGTTCTCGGTAAGTGTACATACTTTTTGTCATTTCAAGTGGTTGGTGGGAGTGTGAAACCTTTGTTGGGTGTGCAAGCATGTGAAATGATGCAATTGCTGACGCGTAGAGAGTTTGTGGATGATGTTGCGAGCGCCAATGCGAAGCAAACTAGCGCTGCGGCGAATCAAAATAGGCAAGCTATCCCATCCGCATTGCCCCACCCCCCAAGCCCAAGCGCGCGAAAATGCCCCCCAGCCGACCATGCCGTGTCTGACCATGCTCCCCGGAGCCAAAGCCCGCGAAACGGTAGAAACCATGATAACGCAATCACAAGCGAGTCGGATGCGATCGAGGCGAACAAAGACCTTTTTACAGGTCTAAGTCGATTATGTAATCACGAGTATGACATCTCATTACGCAGGGATGTAGACCCTGTGAAATGCCCCCCTAGGACGATACCACATGTGTTGCGCGATAAGGTGCGAGAGGAATTAGACTGCATGGAGTCTCTTATTCCCACCCCGGAAACGCTCCTTCGACCACACAGCGTGCCCCCCATGCGAGGCTATCTCAAAGCGAGACAGAGTAAACAACAGGGATACTTTGATGCACGTGCACGCCCCAACCCCCTTCCCCCGCTGCGACAAGAGCAGGAAGTGGTATTTCGCAAAGATAACACGTGGCGAACTGGTCATGTAGCTAGAGCATCCCTATCCCCGCGTAGTTACGTCAAAACCGAGCAAGGCGAATATAGGCGCAATCGAAAGGATATCAGACCAATGCCTGCCACGCCAGCTCGCGATAGTTTCGCTGACCAAGCGAACGCCCCGCATCATCCACAACGCTCACGATCGCAGCATTACGAAAGCACCACACTATCCCTACCAACAACCACACGAAGTGGCAGAGTATCAAAACCGCCGGACTGACTGCTCCTGTAATAAGAACATACGTTTGCCTGACATAAGAATGTTTATGATGTCTAGCAATTTATGTACATTCTGATTTACACATGATGTGATAAACATTTCAGTATTCAACTCATCATTTACTCAACCTAGATATTATAACTGTTGAAATAAAATTATGATAATTTATCCAATTTAGGTTCTCACAAACAAGAAAAACGCATGTCGTTCGACATACAAATGATATTATTTTATTACGTTACGTTTGTCATGATTGTAACAATATTTCTTTCTGAATTCTCATTATATTTGCATTTAAGTGTATTAATTACACATCCAGATATCTTGGTAAATGTACCACTTATAAACTATTCATGCAATAATTATGTATCATAATTGTCTTCTAATACTTATTTCCATACTGTAAATAATTTGATTATGTTATGATCATGAAGTATGATATAAACTTCGCTTGACTACGAAGAGTATATATTTATATAATGTTAAGTAAACAAAATACTTAAAAGATCGTAAAAAAAACAAAAAACAGAACAAAAACAAAAAGAAAGAAAGAAAAGAAAAGAAAACAAGAAATGGGAAGTGGAAAGAGAACCACATAATGAATTTGTATATTTTGTTGTAACATAGATGTAGTAAGAGAAACAAGTTGTTTTAAGAACTAAGCACACACATTTATTGCATACACATGTATAACCAATTTGATCATTATTTGCGGCTTACTTTTGGCATTATTATCACGATTTATATTTGGTATTTTGCGATCATTGGTTTGTGAAAATTGTCCATTCATGAATAAGTAATATAAAAACAGTCTTAGATATCATACAACTCTAAGATATTCATTTTGATTAGTATAATATAAAACCTTTCCGTTTATGAACATTGAATGACCTTTTGGAGTAATATTTAAATTGCGACATTTATATTTGATTTTGTAATATTTGAATCTTCATTGTTAAAGTTTAAAGGGGAAGATGTGATGTATTTATATCATGTAGTCAACCATCAGTACCATTACTTATATGTTTAACGCCCTCTATCTATAATGTAACACCAGCTATTATGTAACACACCTACTGTAGCACCTTCACTTTTGCTAATGAATAAACTGACACTCCTAATCTGAAACTTGACTGAGTCAGACGTGCCTCCTTTGTTCTGGTTAATTCGAACTTCACAGTTTGTTTTGGAGTGTTTTTTTTTGCGGGCCACCACTTTTACGCGTTCATGACTTTTAAACAGCTGCGACCAACTGCAAGTCAGAAATTGTGCATTATAGCCAATCAGAGTTGCGCATTATAGCCAATCAGAGTTGCGCATTATAGCCAATCAGAGTTGCGCATTATAGCCAATCAGAGTTGCGCATTATAGCCAATCAGAGTTGCGCATTATAGCCAATCAGAGTTGCGCATTATAGCCAATCAGAGTTGCGCATTACAGCCAATCAGAGTTGCGCATTATAGCCAATCAGAGTTGCGCATTATAGCCAATCAGAGTTGCGCATTATAGCCAATCAGAGTTGCGCATTATAGCCAATCAGAGTTGCGCATTATAGCCAATCAGAGTTGCGCATTATAGCCAATCAGAGTTGCGCATTATAGCCAATCAGAGTTGCGCATTATAGCCAATCAGAGTTGCGCATTATAGCCAATCAGAGTTGCGCATTATAGCCAATCAGAGTTGCGCATTATAGCCAATCAGAGTTGTGCATTATAGCCAATCAGAGTTGTGCATTATAGCCAATCAGAGTTGTGCATTATAGCCAATCAGAGTTGTGCATTATAGCCAATCAGAGTTGCGCATTTGGGCCCATTTGCAGACTTGCAATTAATCACAACTTTTTTTACAACAGTAACAACACCCCAAGAACATTTCCGTCACCTTATCCGGGGCGCAAGACTGTCCCGTGACAGGAAACTCACGTGTGAATTATTGCCCCTCTCACATTGTGTGGTTGTTTAATTGCCTGTTTGTGTGTTTATGCAGCGCTCGAAATTAACTTTTTTGGCTGGTAGCCCGGTCGGGCCAGTAAAATTAGTATTTTTCCAATTTTGGTGGCCCGAAACCAAAATCTACTGGCCCGAAGAAAATAAAGAAAAACAAGAAAAAAGGAGAAAATTCATAGCACATTCAAAACTGTGGAAAAGTGGGAAATTCACTGTTATTATACAAATTTGACCTCAACATTCGGTGTAAATGTCATGTGAAAATCTCAGACAAATAACATGTTTTTAAATTGTGGTATTTTAAGCTAATAATTTGAAGTCAAAAAGCCCAATTCTTTGTAAACATCGGCTGCAAACTTGACAAGTCACCGATCATACTGCACTGTATCCGATTTCGAATATGGCGAACATAATTTGTTGAGTTTGACATGCATGACAAACGTGATTGATAAAGGAAATTTGTACTTATATATCAGTCTTTTAATCTCACAATTCCGTAGAATATTGTTTTGAAACCTGTCCTGAATGACACATTTTTCAAATTGTGGTGCTATATTTGTAAAACAGTTAGTCAAACATTTATAAATTCTTCGTAAACTTACGGACACAGACAAGACGAAACCCGACAAGACGTAGACAATGCAGACACAACATGAACATGGGCTATGTTGAATTTTACATGCGAACCAAATTTGATCGATTATTAAAATATCCTCTCACATTTCAGACTTTTAACCTCACTTTTCGATGGATTATTGTTTATAAACCTCACAAAAATTTAATATTTTCAAATTGTGGGTTTCTGTTGTTGAAATTTTGGTGTCAAACATTGATGAATTGATCGTAAACATTCTCGATCTCACTGCCGAAGCACATATTCCATAATGGAAATTGGAATGCTCCATTCACAAAACGGGGGTGTGGGAATAAACTGAATGGGAAACAACACAAATTAAACTTTTACAAATCGGACATTTCTCTAAATTTATTTCCGCAAGTACTATAGCAAATATTATTCTTGATACTTCCTATCATTTATTCAAGTTTTATATACCAACTGAACTGATAACAGAATTAATTTGATACCCTTCTGGCTTCTACCTATCCCAAGTGGAACATGCTGTATGGGGGGGTGGGGCAGAAACAATGCTAATTATAATAATTTGCGTCTTTTCTGAGCTAGCTGTCTGCAGAAGAAGAAAAAATCGCACAAAACTGATCATTATTGAGCTCTCTTTCCTTTCTTTTTAAACCACAAATCAAGTATTTTTTGTGAGGTATCAAATTTGCAATAAGTACCATAATATTGTGCTCAATTGTTTCAAACATTTGGAGGCCCGATCGGGCCAGCAAACATTGGAAATATGAGTTTTTTACTGGCCCGACAGCAATTTTTGGTGGCCCCGGGCCATCGGGCCTGTGCTAATTTCGAGCGTTGGTTTATGTGTTTGCTTGTTTTGTGTGTGTGTGTGTTATTTTTTTGTTTTTTGTGTGGGCCACCACTTATTAAAACGCGTTGATGATTTTTGATAAATTTGAACAGAACATTTCAATCCACCTGATCCCAAAAGCGAGAGTGTCCCGTACAACACCAACGAATATGGCAGTATTGACAGAAGTATTGTTTGTTTGTTTGTGTACATGTTCATGACTTTTGTTAATTTGTTCAAACAGAACATTGCGATCCATCTGATCCCGGGATCAAGAGTGTCCCGTGGCGGGAAACACTCCGTGCCGCAGGCGTACGTTGAACTCTTCAACACCAATGGATATGGCGGTATTGGGAAGAGGCGGGAAACACTCCGTGCCGCAGGCGTACGTTGAACTCTTCAATACCAATGGATATGGCGGTATTGGGAAGAGGCGGGAACTGTCTGCTGCTCTCCTTGAGCTTATCATACAGCAACTCAACCTCAATCAAGACTCGTAAGTCAATTTACACTCATTTCCTGTTATCAAGCAGGGTAGGAAGTATACTGGGGCTGAGGGCGATTTTGCCCCGTTATTTTCGAAATAACCCCCTGAAATCAGTAGGTAGCCCATAAAATTACCATCAGTAGGGTATTATGTGAAATATTTTTTGATATCCATCAAAGTAACCCACTAAAAATAGAAATTGATTATTTCCCTAATATCAAGGCACTATGGCGTAGCATGGTCAGACTGATTTTTTTTAGGGGGGGGGGGGGGGGGTGGGGAGAGACACAAATTATTGGGGGCACACTTCTACTGTATTTTTATTTCCTTATGTTTTGTATTGCTTTGTATTAAATTCTTTTGTGGCAAATGCTTTTGAGGGGCTTTAAAAATGGGTTTCAAGGGCTAGGGCCTAGAAACTGCAACATTCTGACTCTGAGAGCTCTGAAAATAATATTTTGGCAAATTCAGAGATTCCTTGACAAAATCTTTGCCCGAACGCCAATCATTCTTAGCATGATATATATATATATATATATATATATATGTAATCGGCCAAAATTAACTTTTTCTTGCCACACTGGCATCACCTTTACATACATTGAAAAGTTGCACCTTCAAGTCAAATGTGCATTATGCATCATAGGAGCGTGCGACTTTTAATTGATAAACATTTGTACTTATTTTCGTCTCCCTCACAGGATATTCCTGCTCTTCAACACACCCAATCCAAGCAACATCGGTTATCACGGCAAACTTGCATCAGATTATTTCTAAAAAGTTACATGCGCTCCTCGAGACGAGTCCTCAAAAGTTCATTGAACAAGATATCTTAATTGGAAATGATCAGCTATAATGGCGACTAACTCCTTAAAATTATGCACAGATTATTAAATACAAATGATGCACAGGCTTGAGTGGATCGGTAAGAATTGGATGCACGAGTTTAACTTTGGAATGGTTTAAACCCACGAGCGCAGCGAGTGGGTTTTAGACCATTTCCAAAGTTAAAAGAGTGCAGACAATTCTTACCGATCCACGAAATATGCCTGTGCAGCATTTGTTTTATAAAATGGCGCAAAATATGCGAAAATCAAACTAAAGTAAGCCATGCATCAGTAAAAACTTTTACACGCTAATTGACCAATCAGAATGCAGGGATTCTTCTACCCATTTGAAAACATTTTATAACTTGCATGTACAATTTGATGTATTTTGTTCATTAACTTGACTATGACTGAATGCACTGATATGTTAAATAAATCAATCCGCAAATGGAGTGCACCTTCCACTCCCTTGGGATTGGAGCATTGCATCTTGGTAGTCATAAGCCGCACACTATGGTATACAGTTGTGTGCACCTTCCACTCCCTTGGGATTGGAGCATTGCATCTTGGTAGTCATAAGCCGCACACTATGGTATACAGTTGTGTGCACCTTCCACTCCCTTGGGATTGGAAACATTGCATCTTGGTAGTCATAAGCCGCACACTATGGTATACAGTTGTGTGCACCTTCCACTCTCTTGGGATAGGAGCATTGCATCTTGGCAGTCATAAGCCGCACACTATGGTATACAGTTCGTGCACCTTCCACTCCCTTGGGATTGGAGCATTGCAAGTTGGTAGTCATAAGCCGCACACTATGGTATACAGTTGTGTGCACCTTCCACTCCCTTGGGATTGGAGCATTGCATCTTGGTAGTCATAAGCCGCACACTATGGTATACAGTTGTGTGCACCTTCCACTCCCTTGGGATTGGAGCATTGCATCTTGGTAGTCATAAGCCGCACACTATGGTATACAGTTGTGTGCACATTCCACTCCCTTGGGATTGGAGCATTGGATCTTGGTAGTCATAAGCCGCACACTATGGTATACAGTTGTGTGCACCTTCCATTCCCTTGGGATTGGAGCATTGCATCTTGGTAGTCATAAGCCGCACACAATGGTAGTTGTGTGCACCTTCCTATCCCTTGGGATTGGAGCATTGCATCTTGGTAGTCATAAGCCGCACACTATGGTATACAGTTGTGTGCACCTTCCACCTCCCTTGGGATTGGAGCATTGCATCTTGGTAGTCATAAGCCGCACACTATGGTATACAGTTGTGTGCACCTTCCACTCCCTAGGGATTGGAGCATTGCATCTTGGTAGTCATAAGCCGCACACTATGGTATACAGTTGTGTGCACCTTCCACTCCCTTGGGATTGGAGCATTGCATCTTGGTAGTCATAAGCCGCACACTATGGTATACAGTTGTGTGCACATTCCACTCCCTTGGGATTGGAGCATTGCATCTTGGTAGTCATAAGCCGCACACTATGGTATACAGTTGTGTGCACATTCCACTCCTTGTATGCATTGCATTTAATAACACCGGGGGGGGGGGGGGGGGGGGGGGGGTGGTTCACAAAGATCCCACATCAAACTTAATACTAAGTTAGACTTAACAATTATGGAAAGGCATTCGTAGTTTTGGAATTAGAATTTACAAGCCCAAAATGCGAATATTTGAAACTTTCAACACAATTTAACATTATAACTTGAAGCCTCTTTGATAAAAGATAATGTTAATGGTCTTTATCAAAATGTTAGGCCTGTTTTAAAGAACTTGTTTAACAATTTAACAAAGAAACTCATGGTGTTCCAACATTTTTAAGCCCAACTTAGTGTTAAGTTGGACTAGGGATCTTTGTGAAACACCCCCCTGAGTAGAGAGCAGCAAAGTGGATAAATTGTTTAGCTATTAAGGACAAATTGAAAGTGTGCATTCTACAAATCTTGTCACACTACCAGCGCAAACAAATACACTGGGGCTCAGGGCGAATTCGCCCTCGAAATACCCAAAAGAGCCCCGGAAAAACCCCAAGTTTGAAAAGTAGTAGCCCACGAAAAATAAAATTTAATTTTTTCCCTGCATACTAAATCCACAATGTACTCAACCAACAATGAACAAACTAAATGTTCTGTAGTTAAATAATCAAGTCCAATTGAATAGAAAGAAAAAGCATTGCATTTTACTGTTTTAAACATCTGTATCAATGTATTTAATTATCCCTTTAACATTACAATTGACAACATTTTAAGGAGGTTAAGGTTTGCTAGCCTTTTTCCAAGTCTTGGGCATCAATATTGTCTTTATTCTATGGAATAAATCAAATCTGAAAACATGACATCATTATTTGTCAATAGCTTTTCTCCGTGTTTGCCATTGTAGAAGTGTGCTTGTGTACGTACATATGTTAGTGTTTATACATGTGTATTTTGTGTGTGTGTGCCTATAAACTGCAGTTGTGTTTTATTATGTGTTTGCTTTAGAGTGTATGTGTAAAGATAAGTCAAAACACATTTGAACATGTTTAGTAAAATGTTGAAATGTTTATTATTCTAAAAAAAAAAAAAAAAATGATTGCTCAAAAATTGTTGAAGTAGTTTGCTCCACATTGTTTTTGCAATGGACTGCCCGCCCGCCCGCCCAACCTCACGGCCGTACTCTGATTCCTAGATCCCCCTTTCAAACTTTGTTTGGCTGGAGTAAAGGTATGCAAATTAATGCATTTATAAGGTCTTTGAAGTTTAACAGTTGCACAAGTATAGAAACTAATGTAGCTATTGAAACCTTGTCTTCACAAGTGCCTCCATTAGGACACACCTTACAATACTAATAAAAATACAGTTTGTATATAGCAAGCCTCCACACTAACTTTTTTCTGCACTGGCCCATTTGGGCAAGTGAAATTATAAAATTTGACATTTACTTGCCCCAATATAAAAATAACTTGCCCTCTTACTACTAAATGAGATTAACACGTATGAAATTAGATTGTTCTCTCATAGCTGAACAATTATTCAGTTGCCCGATCGGGCAAGCAAACTAGACAATTCATTACATTTTTACTTGCCTGACACCAATTTGTACTTGCCCTGGGCAAGCGGGCAAGGGCTAGTGTTGAGCCCTGTATATATAGCGCATATTACATTGCAGATGCACGTCTCTGTGCGCTTGTATTATTACCCAGAACGTTAGTGGTACAGTTCAAACCCCCACAATTATATTGCACACCATCTCAACTCCCGGGGAGCATACTAGCCAATGGCAGCCATGCTAATTAACACCCAACCAGGTACCCATTTAATATACTCCTGGGTAGAGAGCGGCAATATGGATTAAATTTCTTGCACGTTAACTGAACTACATAGCACATTGCGTTTCATGTTCGTGGCTGTGGTTCCTTTTGAATTGGTGACATAACATTGACGTGGTCTTCCTTGTCACACTTATAAAGAAATCATGCCATAGATGGTCAAACTTGTAAATTTTCTAAAAAGAATAGGTATTTGGTGTTTACTTCTTCTTCTTCTTCAAATAAAGTGAAGCTTCAAGTTTGAAGATTACGCACTATAATTGTTCTACTTAGACAGCACATTGAGTTTCATGTTGGCTGCTGTGGTTCCCTTGGAATTGTGGCAGAACATTCAATTGTTGTTTTGTGGTCTTCCCTGTCATATATCACCCCCACATCAATAACAAATTATGAAGTAAGTTTGAATGAGTTAAAAATTGTGCATTTCCTCACTAGAATACCGATTTAGTGTTAACTGTGCTATGTAAATGATCATATTATTATTATTAACTGTTCTACTTACATAGCACATTGAGTTTCATGTTGGCTGATGTGGTTCCCTTGGAATTTGAGGCAGAACATTCAATGGTTGCTTCGTGGTCTTCTTTGGTAACTAGCAGTTCAACCTGGTTACTCTCAGCACCTAGAAAATACATAACATTTATATATAAAGTATCAATACATAAAAAGGATATTTAAATAACATCATAACATTGGCATTTATGTAGCGCTCTTTCAGAAAGTGTTACAAAGCAGGTTTTCAAAACTGTTACAAAGTGCATCACATAAAAGATTACAAATAGTTCAATATTTAAAAAAAAAAGTACAAAACTGTTTTAAATGTTTGTTTTGATTTATATTATTAGTCTAGACTCTATGTAGCCAATTTTTCACTTTGCTTCTGGATTATTTGTTAACAGCGCCATCTATGGTCACTATGATAAAATTATACATCTGCACATTTTTTAGCAAAATAAGACAAATTATTATTAGGGTGGAAACAAAGACATTTAACAGGGAAAATTCAGATAAATAAGTTAATTGGATCAAAATTTATTTATGTAGCAGTACTTGAAGGGTACCACCACCCACACATAGCTACATTACAATAGCGTTGTGCAGAGATCAACCTCTTCTGCCTGCTGCACTATCCAACACAAAAACATTTTTTGTCGGCAGATTTCTCCCTCCATTTACCAGCAAATGCAAAAAAACTTTCGTTTATGTGATCCACAATTCATATACTTTGATAATAATTACTGACTCTGTTGTTTTGAAGACCGTAAAATGGAAGAAAAAAATGATTATTTCCCGTCCGTTTTCCTTACCGATGCGTCCTAAAACTTACGAATGGGCGGTATGCTTATCTCCCACGTATTAGCGTATATTGTGTGTAAATGGTCCAGCTGACTGGACCATATTTACTTAGTAGATGTGCCACCACCCAAAAATAATATTCTTATAAATGAAAGGTAACTTCTATAGTAGTCCATTCCATCAACAAGTTCACAAAATTATGTTTCCAGAAAAAAAATTAAAAATTGGAAAACGCATCAACTTTCCAAGGCATGCGTTCATGGGTATGCATGTACGAAGACTACTTTGTCCAGAGCGAACGAAACGTCCGGGATTATTATTCTATTGTCTCCAAACGTACGCGTGAATAGCATTGGCGCACTCGCAAATGTTTGGCCCATAACGGAACCACGAAATAATAGTGGTTCCGTAAGTGGTGGTAATTAATTGCTTTGTTTATGAATTACACAACCCTTTGCAAAATGTTGGGTATCTATTTGATAACGCAAAAGGGTACCAAGACATATAATTATGTGATGTTCTTTGCCTGGTGGTCCCCTTTAATACCAGTACCAAATAAATTTTTTCTCATTAACAATGGGGGGGGAAAATGCCTCTTGGATTAAACCTCCCTACCAGCTAGTGTCTCTCCATTCTTGGTCCAGAGGTACGTCACACTCCTTGGGTTTGCATCCACAACACAACGACAGATGGTGGTTGTCTCCTCACGTACCTCTTCCGGTATGGTCTCCACGGCAACTATGGGGGCATCTACATGAACAAAAAAAAAAAAAGGGAAGAAAAACAGACAGAGAGAAGTTAAAGAGGTGTATTTTTCAAGTCTATTCAAGCACAAGGCCATTGGGGCAAGTTCATTTTCAAAATGTTGCAAAACATTTAACTAATGGAAAAATATACTGTGATGTATGTCATGCTCTTTGGGTTTGCATCCACAATGCAACGGCAGATGGTGCTCGTTTCCTTGCATACCTCTTCCGGTATGGTCTCCACGGCAACTATTGGGGCATCTACACATGACCCCAAAAAACAAAGAGAGCAAAGTTAAAAAGTTTTCTTTTTAGTAGAGTACCAATGTGAATTGGTACATAAAAAGGCATTTAAGCCTCTTCTAGCACAAGGCAATTTGGGCAAGTACATTTTCAAAATGTTGTAAAGCATTTGACTAAAGGAAAATATGTCATAATCCTTGGGTTTGCATAGATGTACAACGCAACGCAACCACAGATGGTTGTTGTTTCCTCTGGGATCGACCTCCTCTGGAATGGTCTCCACAGCAACTATGAGTGCATCTACATGCAAAATAGCCAAATGGATTATGAGAGATTTGAACATTGGTTGAAATGTGCAATGTCTGACTTACAATTAATTGTAACTTACAATCCATTGTATCTCTTTCTAGTTTCCATTTTGTTTTCCTTGAAAAGAAATAAAGAATTGAAATACTGTGCAGATCTATTTATCAGAACACAGTACTAGTCAGTAGCTCTACTAGTATTGAAGGCCAATTAGGCTGGTAAGTCTCTGAATAACTTAATGAATATAACAGTTGGGCTTTCATCGATGGGAAAGGAAGTTCATTTGAACATATCATCACAGAACCCAATTAGCTGGCTTTTTCGTACAGTTTATATGACTCTCCCTTTTAAACCATTCAGGACTGGTCCCGAAAAAACTTTGGCTTGGGATGGAGAATACCAAATCAGTTAGTCCTGAATGGGAGTCTCTACATTGTGTGATTGTATGATTGCCAATACAGTCACCAATCCATGCTTTCTACCACTATACATCATTCAATGCCAATTTAGTAATCACCAATCACCAAGAAAGTTAACGATTTTAGCAGCAAGAATTGCATTGTGCCACACCTAATGAGGAAAACATGTACACACTTGCTAAGTGACTCATGAAAATGACCTTCAGAAGGTCATAGGTGCTAAATAGGCCCATGGATGTATTCACAGAACAACAGGTTATGAACCCACTCCTGTGACTTCATATTGGATGTAGTGCAATTTGTACACGACTTCAGCTCAGACCTTGCTCAGACATATATTTCACTAAACATTATAAACAATTGCAACTACACTGTTTGTAAATATCCCGAAATGTTAAGATGACCACCATGAAACATACAGATAAGTCTTACAAAAAGGACAGATAAATGATATACTGTACATCTAACAAAAGTGAAAGTAACTTTATTCAACACAGAACAAATGTTGACTTCAGCTACTATGGACTCTTTGATATATGGGTCAAGCGTGACAGTTAATGTAAGAGTACAAATGTTGACTTCAGCTACTATGGACTATTTGATTAATGGGTCAAGTGTGACAGTTAATGTGAGAGTACAAAAAGAACACAAAGAGACATAGGCCGGTATTCACAAAGGAGGTTTGTAGGAGGTTTGTACAAACCATGGTTTGACCAAGGTTTACATCTATGGAATGCCATTTGTAAACTGATGGAGAAGGAATGTAAACTCCTTACTAATTGTTAACAATGTGGATGTACAATTTACTTGTATAATATGAGCAGCATTCCATAGATATAGACCATGTCAAACCATGGTTTGTACAAACCTCCTACAAACCTCCTTTGTGAATTCCACCCATAGAGTACAAAAGAAAAGAGAGAAAGTATAATAGACACAATACAGTCAAACATGTGTAACATAGTGATCACCTAAGGAAGGCAAGAAATATAGCTACTGTAGGCAGGTGACCTCTATCTAGACAGGTTCCATAACATTGTTTTTCTCTGCAGGGGGTCTCTTTTTGGGGGGCCCTTAAAACTGGTTCAGGTGTGTAAGTACAAACATACTCACGTTGAACATCAAGTGTAAGCCCAGCAGTGACGGGCGCCTCAATCGCAGGGTTGCTGGCTCGACACTCATACACCACACCATGGTCATTCAACACTGGTGTAAGTGTCAGTTCACTGGACGCATCCCACAGCTTGCCCGACATACCATTGGCCACTCACTCAGACATAAACAAAAGTACAGACATACTTACGTTGAACATCAAGCGTAAGCGAGGCAGTGACCGGTACCTCAATCGCAGGGTTACTGGCTCGACACTCATACACCACACCATGGTCATTCAACACTGGTGTAAGGGTCAGTTCACTGGACGCATCCCACAGCTTGCCCGACATACCATTGGCCACTCACTCAAGAGATTTAAACAGAAGTACAGACATACTTACGTTGAACATCAAGCGTAAGCGAGGCAGTGACTGGCGCCTCAATAGCAGGGTTGCTGGCTCGACACTTATACACCACGCCATGGTCATTCAACACCACCGGACACATCCCACAGCTTGCCCGACATACCATTGGCCACTCACTTATACATTTATAAACAAAAGTACAGACATACTTACGTTGAACATCAAGTGTAAGCCCAGCAGTGACCGGCGCCTCAATCGCAGGGTTGCTGGCTTGACACTCATACACCACACCATGGTCATTCAACACTGGTGTAAGGGTCAGTACATTCACTACACTGGACGCATCCCACAGCTTGCCCGACATACCATTGGCCACTCACTCAGACATAAACAAAAGTATAGACATACTTACGTTGAACATCAAGCGTAAGCGAGGCAGTGACTGGCGCCTCAATAGCAGGGTTGCTGGCTCGACACTCATACACCACGCCATGGTCATTCAACACTGGTGTAAGGATCAGTTCACTGGACGCATCCCACACCTTGCCGACATACCATTGCCCACTCACTAAGACATTTAAACAGAAGTACAGACATACTTACGTTGAACATCAAGCGTAAGCGAGGCAGTGACTGGCGCCTCAATAGCAGGGTTGCTGGCTCGACACTCATACACCACGCCATGGTCATTCAACACCACCGGACACATCCCACAGCTTGCCCGACATACCATTGGCCACTCACTTATACATTTATAAACAAAAGTACAGACATACTTACGTTGAACATCAAGTGTAAGCCCAGCAGTGACCGGCGCCTCAATCGCAGGGTTGCTGGCTTGACACTCATACACCACACCATGGTCATTCAACACTGGTGTAAGGGTCAGTACATTCACTACACTGGACGCATCCCACAGCTTGCCCGACATACCATTGGCCACTCACTCAGACATAAACAAAAGTACAGACATACTTACGTTGAACATCAAGCGTAAGCGAGGCAGTGACTGGCGCCTCAATAGCAGGGTTGCTGGCTCGACACTCATACACCACGCCATGGTCATTCAACACTGGTGTAAGGGTCAGTTCACTGGACGCATCCCACAGCTTGCCCGACATACCATTGCCCACTCACTAAGACATTTAAACAGAAGTACAGACATACTTACGTTGAACATCAAGCGTAAGCGAGGCAGTGACTGGCGCCTCAATAGCAGGGTTGCTGGCTCGACACTCATACACCACGCCATGGTCATTCAACACTGGTGTAAGGGTCAGTACACTGGACGCATCCCACAGCTTGCCCGACGGATCGTTAGCGGCTTGCTCAGATGTATACTCAGCGCCTTCCACCGCCTCACCATCACGGAACCAAGCGATGGTGGCTGCAGGGTTGGCACCGTTGGCGGTGCAGGTGATGCCAACCTCGACGTCGACGACCACCGACATGGAGGGACTCCCTGCCAAGTTGACTGCACCTGGTGGTCCTGGGAACAGAGAAACGTTTCACAGAGATTGCAATTAATTTGCATTTTTCATAGAACAATGTGAAAGCTTTCATTTTGCAAAAGAAAACCAACTGATGTTGACAAGTATACTATGTTGCTAAACTTTTTTCTTCTTCTGAATATATATTACGTAATTTGCTACTTCTCAAATTTGAAATTTTTAGGGTTCTTTGAGGAGTTTCTGATTTTCTCTTCTTTCTTTAAGATACATGTTTGTAACTGGCTGTCAGTGCAGAGGTAACACAATACCCAACATGGGTGCTAGATCGGCCACTGGACAGCAATAAAGTGGTTAGAACCAAAATTATGCCCAATGTTTAATAAGTGGATGAGTGTGGCAATCATGGGATCATGAAATCCGAGTTCGAACCCTGCCCACCGCGTTTGTCCTTCAGCAATTGCTGCTCTCTACGCAGGTGTATAAATGGGGACCCGGTAGGAGGTGAAAGCCTTTATGTGACGGATCTTCTCAATGCCCATGAGCTGCTTGGAAGGAATGCTCCCCAGGGAGTGGAGATGGTGCACACAATGTGTGCTGGTTTGCATTGTATCCTATGTAAAGCGCTTAGAGATGATTATCAATCATATTAGGCGCTATACAAATCAAGTATATTATTATTAATCTAATTTTATTCTTTGGACGTTCTCTTTGCAGAAATCTAGATGCAAACATCTTAGAAAGATGTAAAGTCTGGCTATCACAAAAGCACACTTTCAGGGGTGCTCAAGCATCCAGCAATATGTGACCGGCTATAGCAAAACCCAGCACTTGTCGGTAATTCATGTTTTGAAGAAATGGGCATTTTAAGTTCACACAATGTGTGTAAAAAACCTTTGATTGTAAAATTGAAACAATCATATCTTCGTCAATTATTGACCAATTAGTTAGAACAAAGGATCAAATGAAAGCTTGTGATTCTGATGCCTTTGTAATGGTATGACAATCTACATTTTGATTTTTACCGACAAGTGCCGGGTTTCGCTATAGCCGGATAACAAACCAATGTTCATGTTTGCTTTTTTTGGAATCATACATGATGCCTCAGGGTGTATCCAAACATTCAATTCTCAAATGACATAAAAATGTTGTCTTTTGGCAAGACCACAATTTATATAATTTCTACCTCAGGATATAACTGGATGTCAAAGGTAACACATAGCCACCAGGGTGCTAATTCAGTGGCCAACAAAATTAGAAGAAGAAAATTTTTTTCAGAATGTTTTCTTTGGAATCATAGTCACACCTGTATTGATGCCTAAGGTTGAATTGTACAATATATCAGATGGTATGAAAATGTGTTATACATTTGGAAGTGCAAATGTCTTCCATGCGTTGGGTCTCAAATCTAGTGGCTGTCAGAGGTAATCTGATACCCAAAGCCAACATGGGTGCTACATCTCCCACACACCAGCAATATAACCACATGTTCATGTTTGTATTGATGCCTCAGTTTGAATTGTATTCACTTGTCAAATGTTATATAAATGTGGCAGATACAGTATCTGCATCTTTGGAAGTGCAATAAATTTCTACAGTTCTGTCTAAAACAGATGTAACTGACTGCCAATATATTGATGCCTCATGTTACAAGTAAATTCTCAAATGTTCAAAAAATGGTGTCCTTGCAAACTTGTGCAATCGACTTTTTTTCTCTGGCTCATAAAGAACTGGCTGTCAGAGGTAACATGCACGCATACAGGGGTGCTAAATCACAGAACAGCGATATAATGAACCAACATTTTGTTGATGTTTTCTTTGGAATCATACACATATTGATCCCTCATGTTGAAGTGTATTTACTTCAATTAAGTTATGAATATGTATTGCACAAACTTGTGCAAACCGTTTTCTAGAGTTGTGTCTCAAAAATATGACTGTCAAAAGTAACCCATCAGCAAAAGAACAAGCCATAACAAAAATGTTACATGTATGACAGTCATGTTTTTTTTTAAATCATACATAATATACATCGATGCCTAAGGTTATAATACAAATTATGTTTGCAATCCATTTTCTTGCTCTAAAAGATGTAAGTAGCTGTCAGTGTCAGCAGAAACCCAAAGCCACCAGGTGCTAAATCACCCACCAGCAATAGAACGAACCAAATGTTCATAATTTTTCTTTGGAATCATTTATACATTGATGCCTCAACTGTTAAAAAATGTTGTCTTTGCAAACTTGCGCAATCTACTTTACTTTCTTGACTTCTTGCTCAAAAAGATGTAAGTAGCTGTCAGCGGTAACCCAAAGCCATCAGGGTGCTAAATCACCCAGCATGGGGGCTAACCACTGTGTAACCCCAACATGTTACCTCAGGGCACGGGCTCAGGGACCACCTCAACAAATTGAATTGAATTGAATTGAATTGAATTTCGGAAAACTTATTTGCAAATTACAAATCATAACAAAAATCCAGATTAAAATGTTAAGTTACACAAAACTAATAACAACAAAGCAATATGAACAGAAAGTTATTGATTCAGAAGTTCAGTAGGCCTACATTTTTAACACACATTTATAAAGACAATTTGTGTACAGCAACACGTAAATTTAATTTTGTTTGTATTTGTAGAGCACAACAGCAAAGTAGTCATACAAAACTATTACACTGGCGATTTAAGCAATTTTCAGCAGGTTTTTTCTTCATTTTCTTCACTTATCTCTAGATACCACAGAAAAAATGAATATTTATCTTTTGTGGCTACTTTTCAAGCTTTCCTGCATGAAAATAACATTTAAGGTCATGCGTCATGAGGTCGCCTCCTTTTGCATTACATGCCGATTTGGGATTCTGCGATACAATGTTACAGTTGAGAGCAAATATTTTCTGAATAACTCCCCCTATCCTATCAAAAGTATACATTTTCTAAAAGGAAATTTCACAAGGAATCCAAATATGTGCTCAGAAATAATACTAGGGGTATACTTATTTTTGTATATTGACCAAAATGTGAAATTTTGATTCAAGTTATCGGGTTGAATATTTTCCATGATAATCTTTTCTGAGGTAGCTCTAGACAACAAATGATAATGTTTTCATGTAGAGCACACTCAGACCTTTACAACAATATAATATTGTATGGGGTTCATGATTATTTTGTGGGAGATATTTTCATTCATATTTATTGAAAAAAATGTAAAATATAATTAATCATTTTCACTATGTAAGAGTGACTTCAGGATTAGAATATAAAGGGCAGGCCTAAATGAATTGAGAAATAATAAAGTTTCATAAGTAAGCTTTAATATGATACCAAATTTGTGTTCTTACACCTTTCCTTTGAGAAGATATAAATGTTTTTACAAACAAAGTCACAAAATGTTTCAGTCCAGATCGTGTCCCAAAGCCCCCCATAGAGTTTGTACAGGTAAAGCCCAATTTTCTATGTTTGTGTTTATTTAGCTTGAAAAAAAACTAGCAGAAACACTTTTCAATGATTACAAATCATAGTTCAATGTTTAAGCTTTCATTTGATACCAACATTGAAGCTATACACCTAGTTTTCACAAAGTTATTGACGTTTTAGGAAAATTTGGCATTTTCCCATTGACTTTGTACACGGGCGCCGCTTCCTGTGCCGGCCTCCGGCTTTAACCTTCAAAGGGCTGTATCTCGATCTTAAATAGAGGTATACCTTTGAAACTTTGCAGAATGATAGCATTTTGAAAGCCCTTTCTAATGATACCAAATTTGTTCAGAAAGAATTTTCGGTTTTGAAAATATGAAGTAAAATGAAAAAAAAAAAATCCCCAAAATGTAACGGTGCCGGCCTTTTTGGGAGGCGAGATCATGACACACGACCTTAAACAAAATTTGTTATTCATTAAACTCAGATTTTAAGGGGGCTCTTTTTCGCATTTCGGTGACGAATTCGCCCGAGCCGCCATGCATTTTGCTCACAGATCTCTATACAATGATAAGCCCCAAACTTACTTTGCACCTTTGTAGTGAGTCTTGCTGGAGTGGACTGCAGCTGTGGATCGCTCGCACTCAAAGTCACCTAACAAATTATGTTTATGAACAAACATTTCATCTTATTTCTATTGAACGATTAGCCCCCCCCCCCCCCCCCCCCCCAAAAAAAAAAAACAACAACAAACAAACAAGCAACAACACAAAAAACAAAACAAACAAAGAACAACAAACACTCACTTTGCACAGTAAGTCTTGCAGGGGTGTGGTACTAACTTTCTCTACAACTACTAATTTACAAACAATTAGGAATTTCATCTGAAATAATCTCCCCCCCAAAAAACAACAACAAAAACAAAACAACAACAAACAAACAAACAAACTCACTTTGCACAGTGAGTCTTGCAGGAGTAGACTGCAGCTGGGGGTCTGTGGCACTCGGAGTCACCTGACATCGAAACACGCCATCGTCATCGAGCACGACATCGGTTATCTGCAGGTTGAATGCTCCGGCCGCAGTGTCGCCTACGATTGCATAACGTGGCAGGCCCGGCAGAGCCGTGTCTGTGTCAGAACCCAGAGGGAGGTTGTCCTTCGTCCAGAAGAGCTCGCCCGTTTTCTCAGCGACCACGCAAGGGAGGGTTACCTGTGATGTGCCAAGGTTTGTTGCAATGTCCGCTGGCTGCTGCGAGAAGGTTTGGGTTGCCGATGCTTCAAAACAAAAGATGAGAGATGAGAAAATACTTTTATAGAACATTATATAAATTTATCGCAAATATATGAACTATTTGACATTATAAGAATATTTTCTCGGCGACTACACATGGGAGTGTTACAATGTCCGATGGATGCTGCGACTGCGAGAAGGTTTGGGTTGCAGATGCTTCAAAGAATTAAGATAGAAGTAAAAGATGACAAATTTAGAAAATGCTATTAACTAATTTACATCTTAAGAATATTAAAGCGCTGCTTTGTCATTTCCCAACAAATTTTGTTTTCACTTTCAACATGATTGATTTAAATTATATGATTTATTTTTGCGAGTCACACTTTTTTTTTACAAGCCACACTTCACAGTTTAGAAGATGTTTTCCAAAATTGTTTAGGACTTTAATTACATGGATGTATGTTTTGTAGTACTTCAGCTGAAGAACAGGCCTAAAAGAGCAATAGAATCCCTTTAAAAAGTAACCTAAACACAGGCTTTTATCACTTGCAACATGGCATTTGTTTACAAGCCAACCCCACTTTGTTTATCAGAAGGAGTGTGCCTTGTGGGCCATAAACAAGGCCACATTCCTCTGCCAAGTCACCAATGCCAACCATGGCTAAATAGCATTTCTTGCTTGTCAAGATCGAGCTCCGATACATTTCTGCAAACTGCTCATTGAAGACGATTGGATCAGGGCTTAATAAGTACTTTTCAGAAGTATTATAAATTATGTTTTTGATATCAGACAGGGTTCATTGTTGAAGTCCATTTCAATGTCTATCGTGTACATCCGTGTACATCCGTGTACATCCGAGAAGACAATGAAGTTCTAATTTATGACTTTGTTGAAAGTAACTCTGCACTCTGTGCATTTTTTCAGATTGAAGGAAACCAAGAACTAATATTTAAACCGGAATTTACATTAAAAAAAATCAAACATTAAATCTTTAGACCCTGGGAAAAATTTCTGAAGAAATATGTCAGTCCCCTGTCAAAAGTAAACTGTCATCATTCAAACAATTTCTCTAGACATTGGCAACAATTGTAAGTGGATGATCATTCTAGGTCCAATCGAAACTTGCAACACACCTCTAAACTGTCAATAATTATGTGGCTTCCAAGACAAACTTTCTCTACATTGTCAACAAAATACAGATGAATGATCATTGTAAGTCCTATCAAAACTTACAAAAGCACCTCTTTAAACGCTCAATAATTCTGTGGTTTCCAAGCATTCAAGATTTGGCAATGAATCAAGCAAAACAACTTCACGCAGCCAGTTTCTCAGGGAAATAATTTTGATTTTGGATGCTACTTTTCTGAAACCATCGCAGTTAACTTGTTTTGCATTGAACTTTCTAATTTACTGGACTATTATTTTAAAGACTTTCTGAGACTTTTTGGCATTTCAGGGGTTAAAATATCCTGAGCCAGAGTGATTTTTTCACTGCAGTTTCGTCCATAAATCATAGTGGGCCTCAGGAACTACATTGCATTATACTACAAACTTTTAAAGACCTTTTATTCTACATGTATTCGGTTGGGGGGGGGGGGGGGGGGTGGGAGAAGCAGCATGTACAAAGAAAGTTAACTTGTTTTGTATTTCTTTCCAATATCACTTGTATTCACTGACAATTATAATTGAATACAATCTTGATTAAATGTATGTTTTGCACATTTTAAAATCTTACATACCTTCTCAGATATTCATATTTTTAAGAGAGTTTCAGCAAGCAATAGCACTAAATTTGTGAAGGAAATTCTTCACAAATCAATATTTTGTGTGGAGTAATCTCATTCAATGAAATTATATACAGTACTTATTTTGGTGTATACTTGTATCAGCTTTAATAAATATAATGCGGACTTTCTTTGAACTTGCACCGAGATCTTGTAAGTCCCAATTATCATATTTTTCCTATAACTATTTATTAAGTCTGCATATTTGCATGGGGTATTCTGCAGATTACAGAATGCTCTGTTGCCCTAGCAATGAGATAATATATTTGCTACAGGTATCCTGGGTCAAAGAGTCACTGCTGGCAGGTGGAGAGAGAAGCTCAGACTGAACCCCTTTCATATCGCTCAACTTCCTGAAGTAGGTCTAAGACTAAGAGCTTTCAAAGCAGAAAGTCAATTGACTTAAATTCTCCCAAGTACCCCTTCAAAATAAAATCAGAAAGTTTATTGTTCATTTCCTCCAAGTTCCCAATCAAAATTTAAAAGAATGGGATTGGGGATTGAGGCGGGCAGTGATGCCATTGTGTCCCCTTTCCAACTGGTTTCTGTGGAATCATAATTTTGTAAGTTAAATGAAATCTAGAACTAGAAGAGGTGGTGGGAGTGAGGGAGTGATCATTTGACCCACCCCTCAAAATGGGAAAACCTCTGTTCCTCTCAGTTTGGGTTGATTCTGTTGTCACATCAATTTATTTCATCTTTACATTAATTATTCAAATTGACTTGTCAAGTTCAAAATGGCCACCATCTCATAAAATTTGCCAAGATGATCCCTTACACTGATGTATGATTCAATCTATTTTTACAAACTTTTGCATTCAAATCAATGTTTCATGAAGCTAGTTAAACACACATGTACCCGTTTTCAGGTGTTACTGGTAAAATGTGATGCTAATGAAAATGGCAACATTTTGAAAATACAAATTTATACAATTTCACATTTTTCCATCAACACAAGTTTCATATTTTCAAATCATATGAATGATGCGAAAACCAAATCAAAGATCCATCTATTCTATTTTTACTTGAAGTTGAGGTGGCCTAGCTATAACACTCACATCATCTATCATGCACGTCATTCAATCAAACAATTTTAGCTGATAATGCTGGTACATATTATTTGATTTTTCCAGGGTAATATTCTGTCACATTTTTTGGGAGAGAAATGCAGTATTTAAAAAAAAAAACAGCCCAAACATGAAGATATCAAATTACTTTGTATCAACTATCATGAATTATAATCTCTTGAATTCTCATCAGTATTTCATTTGGTCTATTTCTTAAATTCTACTTCAAGGTAATTCTAAAAGAGGTGGTGGGGGTGAGGGAGTGATCATTTGACCCACCCCTCAAAACGAAAACAAAACTTTGTTCCTCTCAGTTTGGGTTGATTCTGTTGTCACATCAATTTATTTCATCTTTACATTAATTATTCAAATTGACTTGTCAAGTTCAAAATGGCCACCATCTCATAAAATTTGCCAAGATGATCCCTTACACTGATGTATGATTCAATCTATTTTTACAAACTTTTGCATTCAAATCAATGTTTCATGAAGCTAGTTAAACACACATGTACCTGTTTTCAGGTGTTGTTACTGGTAAAATGTGATGCTAATGAAAATGGCAACATTTTGAAAATACAAATTTATACAATTTCACATTTTTCCATCAACACAAGTTTCATATTTTCAAATCATATGAATGATGCGAAAACCAAATCAAAGATCCATCTATTCTATTTTTACTTGAAGTTGAGGTGGCCTAGCTATAACACTCACATCATCTATCATGCACGTAATTCAATCAAACAATTTTAGCTGATAATGCTGGTACATATTATTTGATTTTTCCAGGGTAATATTCTGTCACATTTTTTGGGAGAGAAATGCAGTATTTAAAAAAAAAAAACAGCCCAAACATGAAGATATCAAATTACTTTGTATCAACTATCATGAATTATAATCTCTTGAATTCTCATCAGTATTTCATTTGGTCTATTTCTTAAATTCTACTTGAAGGTAATTCTAAAATCTTGAATTTATTTTTCACTTTTATGAATATTGAAGGCCACGATTAAAATATTGCATGATAAATCCAGGTGACCAAGTCAAAAGTAAACTTACCCACACACGTCAACGACAGAAAGTAAACAAGGAGAAGCATGGCGGCTATATTAATATCCTCTTGACTTAGATGAAATCAAAGACTTTGAAAAAACAATTTAAATGCTAAACTTTCAACTTGCAAATCAATGTTCAAAGTTCTACGTTCCAACTGGTTGGCGTCAGTTCTGTTTACACCAACTTGCTTCACCGTCGTAAAAAAAGTCAAAACCAGTCCAATTTACACCACGAATTTGTTAAGAATCTAACGCTATTTGTTAATCAAATAAGGTTCAATGTAATCACTAGATCAATCGTATTATAGATGTACTTATTCCGACTGTTATCTCTTCTTGGTTGCAAATTAAATCCATTTCTTTGAACACGAACTCCTTCCTAATTGCGCAGCACTCTTCTCCTTTCAGCATATATGCAGCTGGTTATCTGATCATCAGCGAACTGTTCATTAATATCACGCCGACCGTAGCCCGCTGCAAATCGCTCTCTGTCGCCTACACTTAGATTAGCTGCACACGGATACAAGTTTGGAAGATGATGCACGCAAGCACCACTACTTTTTTAGGCGTCACCGCGAAAGTGATGAAGTGTGTGACCGCTTTCATATTGCATGGACTAATTTGGATATAAATATCTTTATATTTGTCAAGTGTTTTCGGCCTTATTTTGTATACTTCTCACAAAAGTATAACGTCTTTAAATCTTTATATGATTTTGAAATACATAGTTTGAAATACATTTCGTACAATTTAAAATTAAATTTGATTAAACTTGAAACGGATTTTACGGTGACATACTTCGATTGGGGTAAGAGCTCTGTGTGAGGGATCGCATCTGAAAAGTGTTCATCCCAAAAAGTTCGCGGAATCGAAAGTTACCATGACATGAATGCGGCTGGATGGGACATTTTTTGCAAAGTTTTAAAGAACGAAACTTGGACGTTTCACGAGATAGTTAATCGACATACTTCTCAGTTATATTCAGAACTTCAGTTTGACGAAGATACGAAGTAAATCGGTGAGTCTTTAACGTGTTATTTTCGGAGTTTTGTGCTTGTTTGAACTGTTGGTTACTCGAGAAATCAAGAGCGGTCAGTAAGCCTTATATGCGGGCCGGGTGCGTTGGGCGGGTCGCGGCGCGGGGAAGCCACTTGCACGATATTTCAGCTGCTGATATATTGATGATGTTGATCACTATAAACTGGTTCTGAATGATTTGTATTTTATTGAAGTGTTTCATTAGTTAATTATGTAGAAAATAAACAAACTGAATGATGAAAAAATATTAATGATACATTTCTTTATGATTCATGAATTGGTTGTCTACTTTCAAGTTTCAGATCGTGCAAGTTTGTCTGATTTGAACTTGTCTTGAAATTGAATGAAAGTAAAACATTGGGCTGTATGCATAAAACGTAGCAATTGCTTATAAGCAATTGCTTCAAGCACAAGCAAGAGCTTGTCAAGCAAAAGATCAAGTTCAAGCAATTGCTTAATTTTGTATGCATTTGATTTGCTATTGCTTGTGCTGAAACCTTTTGCTTACATTGCCTAAGCAATTGCTAACGTGATGAACAAAGCATCGTTACGGTTGTGCGAACATCGCACTGCATGACAACAAAGGGGATTCGTAGCAACCAAAAAAAATACACGGGGGCAAAGGGCGATTTAAAAAAAAAATTTTAAACAGCTTTTTGCACATGATCGGAAAGCGCCAGAAACGTACCAAACATGGCATAATCAGATAGATCACATCATGATAATCATTTATTAGACCCTTGAGCAGTGAAAACGATGTAAAAAAAAAAAGAGCCCCCGTGAGCCCCAAAATAGCCCTCGTGAATAATTTCATGAGGGCGTTTTTTTTTCCCTCAAAATTTTCAAAATCGCCCTCGTGAAAAAAAAAGTATTTTTTTGGTTGATTCGTAGTGTATGCAAACGTCGTGTAGTCCCTTGCATAGCAGCTTTCCCTGGTCGTGCCCGACCTGGCAACAGTATTTTTCTTACGCAAATATTTTCAAATCATGAACAAAATTGCCTACATGGATATAAATGTCTAAAATAACAGCCATTTGACTAAATATGTAATCACAACATAACCTCTGGAACCAGGAGTTCTAAATCATCCTGAAACGGTATGAAAACTTGATTCTAAAACGCGAATGTCCTTAGTAAGCAAGAGCTCAAGCTGGTCTGGAGGTGCCTGAAAAAACGCAAGCAATTGCTTATCAAGACAAGTAAAAGGTTCGTTTTATGCATACGGTTTTAAAGGTAGTTCAGATTCGTCAAATCAGATGCGCGGCGCCATCTTGCATACGCGTTGCGCACGGTGCGTAATGCACGTTAGCTCAGTGTCATGCGGTGCGCGCAAACTAGCCCAGTTCAAAATGGCGACCCGCTATGTAGCATCCCCACGCTTGATGCCCTTTAAGCAATTGCTTGTTTGGTTAGCAATTGCTTACGAGCAGTAGGGCAATTCCACCATAACGGAATTACATTCAGAGACGTGTTTTGCTCATTATTTCATTCCCTGCGCAATATTCTCATGACTTAAGTAAATTTTGATACTTATATAAGTTGCACGGGTAACCAGGCTACAACATGATAGGGAAATGGTTTTATATCTTCCATGTGTTGTTGCACACTAGACCAATATGTGTGACCGTAACGGAATTACCGGAGAATGGAGTTTTTTTTTTGCTACAAGTTTGCGTTGAGTTTCTCTGAAATATAAGACACTTTGAAACTGATTTTATGTATTTTTTCTATCTTGATAATGTCAACTTCATTTTGGAACAAGTACGTGCATAAACAACACAATGATAAGTTCACAAATTCACTTTTTTGAAAAAAGACCACTGTAACGGAATTACACAAATTTGTAACGGAATTACATCTCTGAAAGTTACAAGGAAAACTCAATTACTTTGCACTCAACTTTTCTTACATGCTAATGCAAACATCAAGGCTATCTAGCACTTGAATATAAACCATAATTTGACATATCTGTAAAGCAATTTTTGAACTTGTTATGTGTAAAATAAATGAAAATATGGCCAAAATACAAATAAGAGTGAAATTTGAAAAAAATATTGCTATAATCCAGCTTTATTTCGGTTTATTTTCAGCTTCATATTAGTAGGCAAGAAATTAAAAAGGATTGCATCAATTTAATGAAAGAAAAATCCTCGGAACTATGTCCACTAATGTGTGTAACGGAATTACACAACTTGAGCAGTGAAATCAAATTTCCACAAATCGGTACATGAACAACAAAGAATTCACATTTTAGCTTCAATACTTTTCAAAAATCAATAACTTGACAATAATAACCATATTTGAAGAAAAAAAAAGCAACATTTTAGAATTTTTCCTTTACTTCAAGAAAAATGGTTAAATTGTGAAAAAAATGTAAGAACATTATGTGACATGCTAAATAACTGCACATAATCAATATCAAGCAACATTTAAACAATTACAAATCACAAACGGGTCATATCATTCAACTTTCAATGCTATAAAGCCTCGTAAACTTCCTGAATATTGGAAATCTGTGTGAATGGAAATGCAAATGTGAATGGGTAATTCCACTGTTACAGAATGACAAATAAGTGATTTTTAGCTCTGTTTTCTTAATCATATTTAAAATTCCTTTCACTTTCACAGTTTTTAAAACTTTAATAACTGGCAGGGGTACTAGAGGTACAACAGAACCCAAGATTGTTACAAATCTATAACACTGTAGCGTCCAGAGACCAAAATACAATCATAACGGAAAGGGGTCTTTTATTCAACACTAACTATGTAATGATTTTCTGCAAAAGCTACCACAAAAAATTCTTCATTGGTAATAAAAACTTATCATTTAAGTTACAAACTTGAATTTGGTACATCTTTTTTCCAGAAATGATCTATTTTATGCTCTGAAATTACCTTAAGACAAACGAATGTCACTGTAACGGAATTACGCCTGTGAAATCCACCCATGAAAATGCAATTTCTTGGTTACATTTTTCTGCTTTTCTGCAAATAGTCATTAGTAAAGAATGTGTATGCATTGTTCATCACAAGCTCTTACATAAGGACCAGAACAAATCCTGAAGTTATGTGTGTGCGTAACAGAATTACAAGAAAATCGAGATTTGTTATATAAACTCTTGTTATATTCTAAAATTATTCTTTAAAAAATTCATCCTAAATTGATCTTAATTTACTCTCAAATCAATTTGGAATGCGTTTTCATCCATTCCATGAAATACGTGTATAGATGTATCAGATAGAAACGTGTATGATCCTCAAACAAAAAGTTGGCATATAAAATATAAATATGGAATTGCAAAAAATGAAAGACACCTTTAGGAATTCCCATTTGAAAATACAAATACTTTGTACATCATTCTTCTTTGATCTGCATACAGAAGCACACTGAACACTCAATGTATTCTGACTTTATGATAATGAATAAAAACATGTGTATCTTAGCCTGTATTATGTTTAGTTTTGAATATCTTGAAGCCTATTCTGTATTTATGTTTAATTTTATATGCTTCAGTTGGATACAAATTTACATAATTAATGATGAGTTATGAGCCTTTAACTGATCAATGATATTCAAATCTTCATACAATTACAAAATTACTAATATTAAATCTCCTTGAAAGTTGAAGGTATGATTTATATCTTAAAATACATGAATGTAAATTAATGTGAGAAAATAAATGTAGCACCAGTGTCATACTAATCACTGGATATTTAAAAAAAAATTGTATTGTTTTTGTTTTTCCCTTTCTTAAGTACAAACATGAATCTGCTGCATCTTCATAATTTCAGTCAATTGGTTCTTGCTGGAAACTAATTTAATGATAGAACATTATCATCTCTATTATGTTCATGGAGAGATTAGAGAAATTATCTATCGTGTATCAATTTAGTTAAATCACCATTGATGCAATATGAAGCATGTGGGTACAATGAGTCACATAAAGTAACATTGTACAGTACTTGTATAATGACTTATTGTCTACATGTTTACAGTTCATGCTATTTAAAGGGTATTTCTACAGTGAGAACAAGAAAAATTTTTATTTTCAGCAATATCATTCAATACCTTACAAACCATGTGCATGTAATTCCGTTACGTAACGGAATTACTAATACCGTTACGCCAATTTTGGAAAAAGTAGTGACATTATTTCAGAAAATTATGTTGGAAGTTCTTAGGACTGTGGTGAAGGAAGAGAATTCACAATGACATGACTAAAGAACAAGTAATAAGATATTGAGAAAAACTTATTACGTTTTATCGTAACGGAATTACGATCAAATATGCATAGATTTCAAAAATTTCTCCCCAAAAAAATGCAATGAAGTTACTGCCCATGCTTTACAATTTGTGATTGTTGCTACATTGTATGGAAAATATGAGAAAATGAGCAGAAACAATCATTGAATTAAAAGATTCACTTCATTTTCATGAAATGAAGCTGATTTATGAATAAAAGGTCATAAATTTCTGTTCAATTCAAGCAGAAATATTTGCAAAACCAATAGAGCTATACACAAATGGTTTTCAGTTTCCTAAAATTCAAGTTTTCCTCTATCGATAACAGTTTGATTTAGGGAAGATTGCTCAACTTTGAGATGTGGTGTTTTTGCCTTCTCTCATACGGAATTGCCCAGTAAGCAATTGCTTGTGCTTTTAAGCAAAAGCTTTTGCTTGCAAGCAATTGCTTGTTTGTGTGCATACCGATTCAAGCAAAAGGCTAGCACAAGCAATTGCTTGTTTTTATGCATACGGCCCAATGTGTCCGTAGCTGATTGAGCATGAACATGTTGAAAGTAGTGTTGTTAATACAATACAGTTGGAGTTCCATGATTCTATCTAATATTTTCTGTCGCATATTTCTACTTCTAGTTCTAGCTCCAATGGAAAATGAGACTAGAGCATGTAGAGAGGCCCTGCCAATGCAGCTGTACAACAATGTACGATATCAGTGCTCAAAATTAGCATATAGATCTATGGTCTAGCCTAGGCCCGCTGGCCCGGGGCCACTAAATTTCATTGATCCTAAATTCTACTGTCCCGTTCGGGCAACCAAATTTAACAGAAATTGTTATGTTATTCTTTGCAATTGTATGGGGCCACCAGATTTACTTAGGTTCCGGGCTAGTCTCAAAGTTAAACAATCTTGTTTATACTTGCCCGACTGGGCCACAAGGCAAAAAGGTTAATTTATAGCATATATATGTTTTGTTTTATCTGGAATATTGCTCCAAAATATTCTCTATACTGGAAACAAATATGATAAGATAAGGAAAACAACTTTCAATTTTCTAGAGGTGTAGATTTTTGTTGATATTTCATGTTGGAAGAAAAGAAATAGTGAAAATCCAGATTACAAAATTGATGAATGATAATGAATCATGTGTGCCACTGTAGCCTGTAAGTGTAACACTTGTAGATCTCCCAATTTAGCTTATCATTTCAAGTGTGTAGGTTATTGTCAGTAATTAAAAGATCATACAAATCAATGTATATTTGCAGTGTACCTCTTTGAATTGGGGCAAATTTCAAGCTTGCATACATATTTTATGTAACAGTAACACTGTCTTCCAAACTTAATTAACCCGTTGCGTACGCAGGCCTGGCTTACGGGAACTAGGTGGGCTATAGAATCTCAAAGTGAACGGGTTAAGAAGGACTTTTTTTAGGGTTTCAGTTTTCATTTAAATGTATGATCCTACAACTCTTCTTTTTTCTTAGCCTGGGCTGTCTTTTTGTTTAGGGGGGGGGGGGGGGGGGGGGGTGGGGTGGGGGAAGGGGTTTGAGTTCAAAATTAACGTCACACCTGTGTACATGCGGCTATAGATAAGAAAGTTCTGTTTATTATTTTGTTTACTGATCTGTTGGAAGCTCCATGGCTAGACGAAAGACAATTGAATAAAGTCACAGCAGTTAACTGAGCCTAGTGAGCCACTGGAAAAAAATAGGTCCCACTTCTTCACCTGTGAACCTAACGCACCTGCTGTGCTGCCAAGTGATCTGAGGTCAAAGGTCAATTCCCCTCCTCTGAGGCATGCTGGGATATGACTGAGAAATGACTGGGATCTTGTTAAAATGGTGTCACTGTCTAGATGTCTAGGTTTGCTTATGTGCAGTGTGAAGATGTTCACTTCAAGGTGAATAAACTTGCACACTGGACCAGGGAAAATTTTTATTTAAAGGTAGTTCAGATTGGTAAATCAGATGTGCATGGCATTCTGATACTAAAGCGTGCCCATGACTTGGCCTGCATGACTAAAAAAACTGATGCTCTACAAATTGCATCTATAGAGCATTAGTTCTGTTAGTCATGCTTGAAAAGTCTGGGCACGCTTTGGTATTCGTGGGTATGTGTCCCGTAGAGAATGTTGTTGTTGTTGTTTTGTGTTTATTGGCGTTCATATTGAATATTTACGCCAATCTATTTTTTGTCCTTCTTTTCTCTTTTTTTTCCAACTCAAATTATATATGCTCCTTTTTAATATAATAATATGTATCTATTAGAAACATTTTTTTTCTTCATATAAAAAACAAAATTAACAAAATAAATTTCCCTCAAGTGCTAGACTGGACCAGGGACAATTCTATAATTCTATAAGGGGAGACTGTACCTTTTTTGAAAATTTCATTGTTTGGACTTTGTTTCTCTTTAAACTTGGCAGAAAGGTTTTTGAAGTGACAAAAAGACGATTTCAACAGTCATTTTGTATCTCGAGTCACGGTCAAGGTCACAGGTCATAAACAAAGGAAAACAAAGCGAATTTGTATTTCCTAAATAACTTCTGATAGTCCTATTGCTCTGAAATTTGGAGGAAAGCTTCATTATGCATGACTCTACAAGTTGAACTACAGCCATTTCATTTACATTTATAACAACTGATTTTATGAAGCATTAAAGATAAATATTAATACGAAACATGATATTGATAATTAAAATATGATTATTCAAATTATACATGTGTGACACATATAAGTGTAGTTCAGATTGTTCAGACAGGTGTCTCTTACAAGTGTTCCAATTTTCAGGTGGATTAAAGAAACTATAGAGAGTCAGGAAAGGAAACAGTGCCATAACGTTGGCATTATTCAATATCTGAGAAAGAGCCATTTAAAGTTTTGTTTTTCTTTATATTTTAAGTACGTTCGTCTCATTAATATCACTTTTTGAGGGGTCTAGAATACATATTTTCTGTTCAAAACTCTGCAAGATGATAATTGAAAGAAGTTGGCTAAGTAAAAATACTTTTTTAGACATAAAATAACATTTGGGCAAATTTTGGGTACAGTCTCCATAATGGTAGTTGTGATCATCAGATCGACACAGTGCCATCTTGAAATAAGCACAGGCTAAGAAATAAAGAGAGTAATTAGTTTAAAGACAATCAGCTCTGTACATATAGCTTTGACTTTGAAGCATACATATGGAATATCCAATATGTATTGGTTTGTTTCTTATTGGGGCACCAGATACAGTTTGGGAAACAAGTGTCATTGAAAGCATTAGTTTTACTTGCCATGACCAGGGGTGTTTACAAAGAGACTATAGTATCTTAGCTATACTAAGATGTCTTAATATATGGAAATCATAGTGTCTTGAATCAGTTTGATAAAGTTTATGTTTAAATGATACAATCTTGATTCAAATCATTATATATTTTCTAATTACAAAGAGATTCATAATCTTCACATAAAATTCATGAAATCTCTTTGATAATTAGAAAATATAAATGATTTGAATCAACATTTTATGCATTTCAACATAACTTTTACAAAATGTTTCAAGACACTAATGGCTTTCCATAATATTTAAGACCATCTTAGTGCTAAGATCAACTTAGGATCTTTGTGAAACACCCCCCAGGCACAAGGCAAAAAGGTATGTAGTCATAGTAGTCAGAAATAACTGACGAGCTACATTCATTCTTAAAATT
>JBAMJV010009629.1:0-17180 GCA_037951105.1 Echinarachnius parma
TGTCAATCTTTTTATTATTATGTATTAAGTCAATTTTCATCTAATAATCTCCTTTTTTTTAGTGTGTGTGGGTTTCCAAGATTTATATATTATTTCCAATTTTTCCTATGACTATTCAATAGTGTGTCCTTTCACACTTATAACAATACGTCCACAATTATATATTTTTTTTCTTTTTCATGCCTACTGTCACCTTCAATTGTGCAATGTGGCCTTTCACATTCTTGACAGTGCATCAGCGATCACATTGTCCTTTCCCTTAACATCCTTAACATCTTAAGAGCAAAGGGCTGGAGGATCAAGCTCCATCGAAACAGTCGCTGGTTTTTGTCGCGAAACTTCGCAAGGAAAGTCAACGGTGCTGGTTTGATCACATGCTGGGGTTTTCCAACCATCTGGCAGGTATGACACGATCGACAGAAGGCGGCCACATCACTCCGTATACCTGGCCAAAAGAAGTGAGCCATGATCTTCGACAAAGTCTTCCTCACCCCAAGATGTCCAGCCATAGGGACCTCATGCGCAAGGCGGAGGATTTCGCTTCGATAGGGAGGGGGGACAACTATCTGATGAACAACAGCCCAATCTTCATCAGCAGGACGATCTGGAGGTCGCCATTTTCTCATCATCACCTCAGATTTCACATAATAGCACTCTGGTACACTCTCTGATTCATTAACAGTCAACGCAGTCTGTCGCAACTTTAGCAACTCTTCATCTACCTGTTGCGCTTCAATCAAAGCAGACTTCCCAAACAGACTCTCTTGACAATCTGCAATCTTATCCTCATCCAAGGACCCAAAGAATGTCTCTCCAAGTGAAACTTGGTCCCCTTCCATAAGGCTCCTCTTGTGACGTGCCTGTGCTCGGGTAACAACACATGCTGGGAAAATGCCAGGAAACTCATCTTCCAGACGTTCTGTTTCATCGACCAAAACTGGCTTCTTGGTTACTGTAACCTGACCCCCTGCAAGATCATTGCCCAGGAGCAATGTGATACCCTTCATCGGAAGACTTGGAACCACTCCAATAATCACCTCTCCTGCAATCAGATCACATGATAGCCGCGTCTTGTACAATGGGACTGATTGCGTCCCACCGTTTACATCATAGATCAAAATGTGCCTCCCCGTGAAGGATCCCGCAGGCAAAGATTGGGGATCAATTGCCATCAGGGTTTGAGTTGCGCCTGTACCCCGAAGGATTACTACCTCGATTCCTACTGAATCCTCAAAATCCACCTTTCCGTATGAGACGAACTGACTATAGTCGTCAAAGAAATCACTGTCGTCCCCTACCTCAGGCCTCAGAAAGCCATGTGTTTCTTTTTTCTGTGAATTTTCTTTCATTTTTTCCTTTTCTTTTAACTGCCAGCATTCAGACATAATATGTCCCTTCCTTCCACAATGGAAGCAGGTCACTTCCCTTCTCTGTGGCACAGGGGATTTGGATTTGTCTCTTTTCATGTCTGTGTTTGACCTACCACCTCGCTCGCTGTAGCCACTTTGCCTCCATGGCTCGTGTTGATTCTTTGGTGAATCAAACTTCCTTCTGTACGGGGGACTTTTCCGAGAATGGGTCAACTCATAGCTGTCAGCAGTGACAGCAGCAGATCTTACGACTTGTACCCCCTGATCTTCTAAGTATGATCTCACGTCAGGGGGAGCCGATTTCTTGAACTCCTCCATCAAAACCACTTCACGCAGGTTTGCATATGTTTGCTTAAGCTTCAATGACCTATACCATCGATCAAACAGGATCTCTTTCTCTCTCTGAAACTCCACGAAGGTCTGCCCAGGAAGCCTCCTACAACTCCGGAATTTCTGCCGATAGGCCTCAGGAACCAATTCATAGGCACGAAGAACCGCCTCTTTCACACTCCAATAGTCATTCGCCTCATCATCTGACAAGGCGCAAACTACACTCTGAGCTCTACCCATCAGTTTCTGCTGAACCACCATAGGCCAATACCTGTATTCCCATTCAAGATTCCGTGCCATCCTCTCAAAAGATGCAAAAAACGAATCAATATCTTCCTCAGAAAACTGCGGCACACAACTCGCCATCTTAGAAATATCAGGCCCTCTGGGAGTGTTACCTTGAACTCCCCTAGATCCTCCTTGTGGTGCACCTGACCACTGGTTCAACTGAATTTGAAGTTTCAAACTCTCCATCTTCACTCTCTCCTTTTCTAATTCGATGCTAGCAAGTTTAATCTGGGAATCTACACTTCCAGTATTAGCCACTTTACCTGCAGAGCCATGATCTTGCCTAGCACTGTCCTCAGACAGGTTTACATCTACTCCAGCCTGTCCCATAACTTCCTGTTCAACATCTTCTAAATTGAGCTGTACCAAAACCGCTTCCAATATTTCTGCTTTGCGAGTGCACTTAGAAATATCTGCCCCAAAATGAGATGCCACTTCTTTCAACTGAGCCTTGAGAAGTTTCTTCAATCTCGCCACAGTCACATCTTTCACAAACTCTTGCACATTAAATAGTGTATCCATGTTTACGGACACTATACTCTGTACGACTACGCGCACGCACGAACGAACGTTAGATATTGACCTCGACACGTACACGTCGTCCACACTCTCGCACTGTACTACTTATTATATTCCTACTTTAATGGGCATCAATTACTTTAAAAGGTAATCTCATACGATCATTCACGAATCACGAACATCCACATATGGAATGCACCGAAAACTCAATAATTGAGCCGAAGAAATGGTATTCAAAGCAAGAATACAGAGAACACATCAGTCATCATCAATGAATGAACATACACGGTACACCGTGTTGAAATGCTAACGCAAGAAAGTAGCTAACGCTACACACACCATCGATCGTAATCGAGTTAGTACACAACAGTACATACCCCTACTACACACGCAAAGTGTGAAGTGTGACGCCGACACCGTATACTTCACCAAAACTACCTCTAAAATTAGGGAAAACAAGCCAGAAAGCAGAGGCAGTGGAGACAAGATGTTAGGTGTATAAGCATGTATTCAAGTCTCAATTCAAACGCACATTGCGTAACACGATCACTAGTCTTTTTTAAGACTCCGAGATGATATAAACTAGCCTTCATTCAGCATTATCATCAACTTCATCATCATCATCGCCGTCATTATCATCATTATCATCATTATCATCATCATCATTATCATCATCATCATTATCATCATCTTCATCGTAATCTTCATGCATCAACATCGTCATCGCCGTCATCATCATCACCATCATTATCATCATCATCATTATCATCATTATCATCTCCATCATTATCATCATTATCATCATCATCATCGTAATCTTCATGCATCAACATCGTCATCATAATCATCATCACCATATACATAATAAATGATCATCATGATCATCATTATCATCATCATCATCATCATCATCATCATCAACTTCATCATCATCATCATCATCATCACTATCATCATCATTATCATCATTATCATCACCATCATTATCATCATCATCATTATCATCATCATCATCGTAATCTTCATGCATCATCATCGTCATCATAATCATCATCACCATCTACATATAAATGATCATCATGATCATGATTAACAACATCATCATCATTATTATCATCATCTTCGTGATCGTCGAAATCATCATTATCATTATTATCACCGTCGTCGTCATCATTTTCATGTAATACATTATCTAAAAAGTTAAATATGAACATGATAAGCACTAAGCCCAATTGATATTTAATCTTATATAGAAAGGAAAATTGTTAGACATAATTATAAAACACATTTTAACCCATACACAATGATTAATACTCTACAGACAGTCTGCGGTCTTTAGTTCTAAGGTGTCCATTCGAAATATACCCCTTCAATGCACTGTTGCATCTTCATAAGGGGAAACTTAAAAGTTAAAGAGATATTTAAGTTTTGGTATAGAGGGCGCTACACACAATACTATTTTTGAGAGATAATGAAAAACTGAGTATCAAATTTGAAAGAGCATACAATTTTATTTACAGAATAAACTTTATTTGACCAAAATCGGTTCAGAAATGGCTAAAATATCCATAAAAATAACCATTTATAATAATTGTTGGGCCCCACGCAATTATTCGGTAATATTGAATCAGCCGTTAACAAAATGTAAAAAATGCTTCCTCTTTTCAAAAATTCACAAAAGAGGTTTTTAAATAGTTGTTGATTATCTCTCTATATACGAGTAATCACTATTTCAACAAACATCACATGCACAATATTTATGTAAAATGTTCGAAACCGATGAGTTTTTAGAGAGCGCCCTTATGAGTGTTGTAACGGCTCTTTTTGAATGATAACAGGCTTTTTACTTAGTCATTTGTAATTTTGTATTCCTCTCGAACATGGTGGAGTTATGAATAAGGGATTTTTAATGTAATGGTGCAGGTTTTGGTTACTAAGATTCAATTTGACGAAACTGTACTCTCTTTACCAAATATCAATTATCCCTTTAAAGGTTCCCTGAAATCCAAATACAAGTTGCCTTCAACTGTTATGTATTAGTGTATACATCAACTATTTGTTAACTTTTTGATCTACATATGTTTTGTATAATATTTTAAAACAATCTAGCAATTTTTGTTTTCAGTTGGCTATGCCCAATCTAAAAAAAAACCTCTCTTGAATACAAATCTCCTAGTGACATCACCTGTCCATCATTGGTCAGCTTATTTAGGGCAGTCACACCACCAACCCGAATCCAAACCGACACGAGACCGAATAATTGATAAGTCCTGATTGATATTATGCATGCTGACTTAGTATGTTTACCTGCATTTTGCATACATAACAATATAGTTTGTAAACTGTTTGACCTCAATACTTTTTTTGTTTAACATTTCATGAGAGTTTTGAAAATCCCGAAAATGTGACCAATTAAATTCATCTAGGATTTAGAGTGATTGTTTGTAATGTTTGTTTGTTTGTTTGTTTTTTTTTTTTGGGGGGGGGGGGGGGGGTCGGGGGGCGAGGGGGGGGGGGGTGCAAGCTTGATCCGCCACATAAGGCAACAATAAATGACGTATTATTATGATCATTATGGATCAATCAGAAAAAAATATTGTAAATGAGATGAAAACCTGGAGGTGTTCCTCTGGCAAATAGCAGATACTAATTTTAATCCAATCATTATTACTAATGTAAATAAAATTTCAACATTTTCTATTTTCAAGGATATTTTATGTTCTGGAGTATTGGCACTTTTGCAAGAATAATTGTTTAATTCCAAGGGTACAACTGGCCTTAATTTTCAGTCCAATTTAGAATACTAGTAGAACATAAACATGTTGTGCAACACCATTTGCCCGACAAGCAAACAAAGATAAACAATAAAATACAGTTTTTATAACAAATAATTTAGCTTGAAAACTTCATAAAAACTATGATATTGTGTAACAGCGCCACCTCTTGACGATTTACTATACAGTTTGTGTGTAATAACGGTGTGACCAATATGGACATCCTACTCTTTTTACAAATTAATTATGGCACCTGAAATAATAGTGTTGCAGTCTATACATCAATTAGTACCAGTTCTAACATATCTTAGATAAAGTGTACAGCATAATAATTTTACAATATTTTTTGCACCAATATTACATTCTTTTGCCCAAAGTAGGGATGCTTTTTGCCCGAATATTGGCCATTTCAAAACCCTAAAGGAGGACTGCATTTCCCCGCATATCCCCCAGCTAGCTTCCCCACCTCGTACGCCTAGGAGATGGAATAGATAAGGGATTTATAGCAATAATATTTCTATTCATCAAAGAAATCATGAACAAATTTAAAACTAAATAACGAAAAGAAGACATAAACATGATTCTGACGGATCGAAAATGCAAATGTTTACACAATCAACTTACTATTTCAGATTGACGTTTCGAACATCTTCCACAGCAGTTTCTTGTGGCAGCTCTATAGATGTCGCGGTCAGGCAGTGGTCCCATAGCCTAATTGTCTCGACCAGCACGTAGCTCCCCTCTTCTCTTTTCACGTTCCTCGCCTATCTTTAGATCCAGTTGTTCAGCTTCTTGAACCCATCTTTACGCGTAAACGGACTGGTCACACGAATAATTGTTTTAATTTAATTTAATTTATGGGGGAGATCACTCACATGTCTTATTTTTAAAGGAATTAACCCGTTTAGAGGGGGAGGGGGGGGGGGGATGGGGGTGTGCCCCTATATAGCTACGCCATTGGCTCAAAGTCATCTTTACTGCATGGCTCTGGCAGATGTTATAATCATAGTCAATTTATTGGGAAGGCCTGATTATTTTACTGTTGTCCCAACCTAAGTTCGAAGAGAATTATTGTTGCCTTATTATTGCATACTGCCCAGATGGTGGGCAGTCACTGTAGAATTTGTTTGTGAGTGGCGTAGCTACATGGATTGGGGGGGGGGGGGGGGGGTGGGGCACGGGGGCACGTCCCCCCAAACAATACAAACACAAAAGGGCCATTTTTGAAAAAAAGAGGACAAATATGGTGTGCCGAATCTGTCCCCGACCACGCTACGCCCAGTGTGACAATGGTTTATGGCATTGTAATTATTCTATATTAATAAAGCCCTGTGTCTAATATATGTTACGGTTGCCCTACTATATTTTTCTGTAAAGTAGCAGTTTTTTTCTCGGTAGGCTGGGGTGTGTGCGATAAAGATAAGGGAAAGCGAAAAGGCTTTCGAAAATCTTCATCGCAAGGAACAGTTGTAATTATCGTAAGTTGTATGAAGGTAGTTGCCTAGAGCTACCTTGTTACTGTATGAAACAGATGTTTGCTATTTAAATTATGGTTATTTAGTTTAAATTATCTTACGTGATTTTTGTTTGAGGATCAGTGGCATTTAAACAGGATCGCGATGAGACGTATGGATAATTTTCCTTGTAGAAGGAATCCAGGTATACTAGTTTATTTGTAATCGTTACTTTATCACCGCCAGCATTACTTCTATCATCATCATCATCATCATCATCATTATCATTATCATCATCATCATCATCATCATCATCATCATCATCATCATCGCCGTCATCATCATCATCATCACCATCATTATCATCATCATCATCATTATCATCATCATCATCATCGTAATCTTCATGCATCAACATCGTCATCATAATCATCATCACCATCTACATATAAATGATCATCATGATCATGATTAACAAAATCATCATCATTATTATCAGCATCTTCGTTATCGTCGAAATCATCATTATCATTATTATCACCGTCGTCATCATTTTCATGATGATGATCATCAATATTCTCAACAGCCTCATTGAACCGGAAACAGGGGGAGTTGTCGGTGAAAGGGAGCACGGATGACGGTGTTTAGAGGGAGTCAGATAGTAATTTTGATATAATTATAAAGTTGCACATGTAAACACATACAATTCGCAAACACATCATTTGTCGCACTCATGAAGCAAATCTTGAAATATTGTATGGAGCAGCACAATAGGCCTATAATTTAATCCATATTTTTTTAATCACCCATTCCCGAATTCACAATATTAGACAATGCATGTATTAGACCGTGTTACCTTGTTAAATGTTATCGAATGAAACAGAATATAAGAAAGAAAATATCCCTCATGAAACCAATCCGACAATAGGCAATAACAATATAATACATTATCTAAAAAGTTAAATATGAACATGATAAACGCTAAGCCCAATTGATATGCATATCTTATACATATCATATTTACTGCGTACGTAAAATAACAGTTTAGTAGAAATTAAAATTGTTAGACATAATTATAAAAACACATTTTAACCCATACACAATGATTAATACTCCAAAGACAGTATGCGGTCTTTAGTTCTGAGGTGTCCATTCGAAATATTCCCCTTCAATGCACTGGTGCATCTTCATAATGGGAAACTTAAAAAATAACGGGATAGTTAAGTTTTGGTATAGAAGGCGCTACACACACTACTATTTTTGTGAGATAATAAAAAAAACTGAGTATCAAATTTGAAAGAGCATACAATTTTATTTACAGAAAATCGGTTCAGAAATGGCTGAAATATCCATAAAAATAACCATTTAAAATTAATTGTAGGGCCCCACAATAATTCGATAATACTGAACCAGCCGTTAACAAAATGTAAAAAATGCTTCCTCTTTTCAAAAATTTACAAAAGAGGTTTTTAAATAGTTGTTAATTATCTCTCTATAATTTAATCACTATTTAAACAAAACATCACATGCACAATATTTTATGTAAAATGTTCGAAACCGATGAGTTTTTAGAGAGCGCCCTCTTGAGTTGTAACGGCTCTTCTGTAATGTATTAGACTAGTGTATACATCAACGACTTGTTAACTATTTGACCTACATATGTTTTGTATATTTTAAAACAATCTAGCAATTATTTTCTTCAGTTTGCTATGCCCATCTAAAAAAAAAAAAAACTCTCCAGAATAAAAATTTCCCAGTGACATCACCTGTCCATCATTCGTCAGCTTATAGAGCAACCGCCAACCCGAATCCAAACCGACACGAGACCGAATAATTCGGGGACGTTGCGGGGACGTTCGGGGTGCTAGCGGTTTGGTGCCGAAGTGGTCTTGTCGGAGTCCAGTTCGGACTCCGAATTTGTCGGAGTGGGTTCTTTCGAGCGTGCTGACTGCCCTATAACCAGAGATGAACAAAAGACATACTTACAAAAGAACAAGCTCACAATAACATGCACTGCATGTTTCCATTCAATATGTTGTTTTTGTTGTTGTTGTTGTTGTTTGGTGGCAATCAGTCAAATGTGACTATCGTTGTCAATTACGTTTCTATCTATTATATTTTAAAGTATAATAACATTTAATAAATCATCAACACAAATTTGGTGTCGCACCGCTATAAGTATCGCGATATTTATTTTCTTCAAACCATATAACTATTGCTTTTATATACACAACTATAAACATTATCCTAATTTCAATGACAATGCCCACCTCTCACATAGGGACTCCCGCCACTTATGTGGAGTTGGGACTCGTATAATCAAAATTATTCTCTTACAACACTTACATATAGTATAGTAATAACAAAGCAAACCAAACCAAAAACACTTATTTATAAATAAACACTATTTTAGCGCTACTAATAAAATATCGCGATTTTCTTTTCTCTTTTTTTTCTTCATTCCTAACAAATTAGTGCAAACATTTCGTTGGCTTATTTTGTGCATGTTTGTACAAAGACTTACAATTATATCATTGTCTTCTTTTTTTCAGTTCACTTATAAACTGAAGTAATCATAATACATGTTGGAATAACATAAACCCAACAAAAGAAATAAAAGACAATGCACAAACATTAAAGACGCACTGTTTATAATGATTTTCTCACATAGGGACTCCCGCCTCTGATGTATAGATCCATTTGGGTTAAGTACATTTTACGAAAGTTAAGTGTTATTTCATCTTGGCTATGAAACACAATTATTAATAATCATTTTTGTGTATTGAGAGAGAAGGAAAAACACTGGACTTCCTCGCTTGGAGTCTGAATGGCAAGTGCCTTTATTCTTCATATCTCACACTAAGAACTACAAAAACATATCATACACTGTCCAGAAAAAGGGGTGAGTTATGAGGGTTCGCTAATGGGGGTGAAGAAGACCATGATGGTGATGGGGTTGGTGACAGATTGTAAACATGCTGGTTGGAGGATAGGGTAATAGGTGAATGACTTGGATGGGGGATACAATGGTTCATGGACATTTAAAGGAGCATTATATACATTGGTATGGTAAATAACATACTACACAATATTCATATTTACAAACACAATATCCCTCCCCTTCTTGATAAAAGACAAAAGTGATAGCTGGAGAGATAGAGAGAGAGAGATTGTGGAACAATTGAATTATCAACGGATGCAGAAAAACAGTGAGAACGAGAGGCTAGAAGAATTGGGAGAGCAAACAGAACATGATCATACAACTATGGTAATGCTTATAATACAGTCGATATTGCACACAAAAATGAAAAACATCTTGAAATCAGAATTCAGAGTAAAGAGAACATAGTCAAAATAAAGAGAGAGAGAGAGAGACTGATAGAGAAAGAGGGAGATCTGAGACATGTGATTCATACAACTTCAAGAGGTAACAACTGGCAGATAAAGAGAGAGAGAGCGTGAGAGAAAGATCTGAGACAAGTGATTCATAAAACTTCGAGAAATATCAACTGGCAAACTGTAGTGCATAATCGAAACACAATCAAGCAAAATAAAAACGCATACAAATCCGATAAAGCGAGATAATCGGGTGGGAAGAACATTACTGAAAATAAACTGAAAACTCTTTTAAAACGAACACTGACAGACTGAGAATGAGCATGTAAGACGCATTATAAAATTACCGCTATTAAAACATCATTAAGGCAGATGAAAACATGTATAAGAAAGAAATGTCCAGAGTCCAATGTAAAATCGATCAAGTCCGCAACAAGTTCATGTGTTATTCTTTTGTTGTCATCTCGACAAGCAAACCATTCTTTTCTTAATAACAAATGTCTTCGACAAGTCCATATATTGAATGTCTATCATAACAAATGTCTATCTTCGACAAGTCCATATATTGTAATTGAATGTCCATCTCGACAGGTAATTAATTCTATTTTACTAACGAATGTCTCTCTTTGACAAGTCTTTAACTGAATGTCCATTTCGACAATAACTGAATGACCTACTGAATGTCCATTAATTTGGTTTCCTCTCTTTTTCTTTTACGAAAGTCCAACGTCCACTGGAAGTTTGTCTATTACTCAAAGCTTCTTACCGCCTTCGCATGATCGAAATCAATCCTCCGGGGTCGTAAAGTCTCTGCGGCGATGGCGTTTGTCGGAGGGGACGGTTCACGGTTAGCTCTACTGAAAGAGCTGTAGACTGTCCTCCGAAGTCCATTTCATTGAAGCCGCGATCAGGGCTGCGCACGCGGTCGTTCTGCTGGTCCTTGCGAACGCTCGAGTCGGCATCGCGCTTGTCATCGCGTGGTCGCGACTGGTAGTCGTCATCAGCGCGCTCTTGTGGCCGCGAGTCGTAGTTCTTATCCCGCTTGTCACCGTGTCGGCGCGAGTCTTCGTCGTTACGCTCGTCGTTTGCGCTGTCCGGCTCACACGGTGGTGAAGGCTCGATCTCCATCGCGACAGATCGAGGCGCGTTCTTCGTCATGGCAATTTGAGGCACGTTCGTCGTCGCCGTCGTCGGTTTATCTGTCTCTCGTTCATTATCGCTACGTGAAAGTTCGGTGCTCGTGATGCTCGTCGTCATGCATTTCGTGGGCTTCGTTGCGCTGTGGTCGCTGGCTGGCAGGCCGTGGCGTGACTTGTCATCTCCGACGCTGGCAGTGTCGTCATCGGCTGCGCTGTCGTAGTCAGGCTCTTCGTCGTGGGCGATGTCACCTTCGAGATCAGCATGGTCTCTGCCGTGGTCGACATCAGCCTCGTGGTAGCATTCATTGTCTGGGCCGTAATCACCATCTGTAACTGGGTCGTGTTCGTGATCGAGGTGTGTGCCTGTCGAGATGCACATGTCGCAGGCTAGTGTCGATGCATCATCATCGTTATAATCATCGGTTGGCTTGTCATGGTCATCGTCGACCATGGCATTGTCCGTTTCGCTTCGGGGCTCGGACTCATTGTCGTGACCGCCGTCAGGGTCAACTGGGGCATCTGATTGCCCTGCTTGATCATCTTCGTCGTCATGATCGTTTTTCGGGTCGCCATCGTGTTCAACGTTTTGCTTGTTTGCCGCATCTTGCTCGTTATCGGGCTCATGTTCGATTGCGTCTGTGTTGCCCTGCTCGTTGAGGGCTCGTTATCAAACTCGTGTTCATGATCTGCGTCGTAGACCAGATCATCTTCATCGACAGCTCGTGTCGGGAACGGGGTAACTGCGTCGACAGCTAGTGTCGGGGATTCAGCAGCGGTTCTCTCGTCGGCGTCGTTGACAGCGCGTGTCGGGGACGGCCGGGTCTCTGTATTGACAGCTCGTGTCGGGATCGTCGGCTGACTCGCTGTGTTTTCCTTTTCCTCCTCCTGAATGTCGGCAGCTCGTGCCGATGTCGCTACTGTCCTCGAAGCGTAACAGGCCGGGACATAATGAACTTCGTCGTACTCTTCTTTGGCAGCCGGTGCCGTGCTGAAGTACGCAGTTAGTGCCGCTAGGGTAACATCATACGCTGTCTGGTCGCCTACCGGGGCGTGAACGGTCAAAGTCTCATACACATCTTGGACACCATCACCGGCAATGTACAGCAGAAGGGCTCTCTTCTGTGTAGGCCGCGTAATGCCTGTCGCACTCATGTAGTGGGAAAACTGACTTATCCATGTGGTCCAGCTAGGCTGTCGAAGCCCTGGACGATGACTGTACGGGGAAAGGTGGGGGTACTTCGATACGCTGGGCCATGGCTGCCGCTGGTTCGATCACTTATACCTCGTCGCCACTTTTGTGTATGTAAAGTATACTAGACTCAGGAGCAAGGAATAGACAAGACTGCTGTTCTTTGAGTCGAAGTAGCAAGTGCCTTTATTCTTCATATCTCACACTAAGAACTACAAAAACATATCATACACTGTCCAGAAAAAGGGGTGAGTTATGAGGGTTCGCTAATGGGGGTGAAGATGACCATGATGGTGATGGGGTTGGTGACAGATTGTAAACATGCTGGTTGGAGGATAGGGTAATAGGTGAATGACTTGGATGGAGGATACAATGCTTCATGGACATTTAAAGGAGCATTATATACATTGGTATGGTAAATAACATACTACACAATATTCATATTTACAAACACAATAATCATATTCTCCAAAAACCATCAACAAGTAAATGTACGGAAGATCACAAAAGGGGATACAAACTACTAGGTATATATTTGAAATTATATTACACTAACAAGGTCAACTGATTTCGATGCTTCTTTCACATAGGGACTCCCACCACTGATGTGTAGTTTGGCATCAACGAAATGGTTAAATTTGTAATATATACTCCGCAAAAAAAGAAACTGGACACTTGTATGAGACCAGATATTTCGTATTCATTAACGATAAAATATATGATATTGTATATCAAATTAAAGATAAAATTACCCTCTTCATTATTCGCATGAAATCCAGATGAAATCATTCATGCATGACTTGTCACGGTCAATTAACCACACCAAGGTCTGTTTTCAAAAATTGCAAAAATGGAACATCCACTCAACCATATAAATGTTGATAAGCATAATGTAAAACAAATGAAGACAAATTGTGAACGTTATAGGTGTTATTTTCCTCCAAAAGTAACAAAATGGGGAATTCCATGGCAAAGCTTTATTAGTCAAAACCACAGTTTGCGCCCTTATTTCAGCATGAAAATGGTATAAATTTTTCTCAAGAATTATACCGTAGTCCAAAGATCTTCAAAAGCTGAAGTCACCCTTGGTCAAACAGTTGGGCAGTCTTTAACATTACATTTCTCTAGGTAAATATGGTTAAAATTGCAGGGGACACATGAAATAGACAAGCTTCATGCCTGTAATACAGACCAGTATGATAATGCTCTCATAACCTAGCCCTGTTTTATTGACAAATTTGTATTTCCAGAGTTTGTTCATAACAATTAAGTTGAATCATGTCATAATTTACTTGCCCCGCTCATGGTGAAACGCGTAATATCACTTCAGTCGAATGGTGTGGTCCTCCATTGTTTTGCTATTTTTGAAAACAGACCTTGCTAGTGTTAATTGACCATGGCATTTCATGCATGAACGATTACACCTTTAAGTTATACCCTGCATGTAGAGGACTAAATTCCCTTTAATTTGATGTATGATAATGTACACTTTATCGTACATTAATATGAAATATTTCAACTTATACAAGTGTCCAGTTTCTTTTTTTGCGGAGTATACATACTCGACAATATTTTTTATGAAATTAAGTAAATTATACATGTAGCGACACGACAATCAAAACTATATATACAGTAGTCACGCTTATCTTGTTGATGCTGCTCTCACATAGGGACTCCCGCCATTGTTGTGTACCTTTGCATCAACACAAATAATGGTTATATTATTAATATACAAAACTCGACAATGTAATTATACATTTAGCGACATGACAGACAACATAATAAGGTACTCTTTTCCATGCCTGCTCTCACATATGGACTCCCGCCACTGATGTGTAGCTCATAGGCATCAATAATAGTAAATTAGCACAAATGTTATAACATTACATTCACTCTTATATATAATTGTACTCAAGACGAAACATTTAACTTCATCGAACAAACAAAAACATCGAAATTGAATAACAAATAATACTTATAAACATGAATGTCAGAATCATATACATATCTTTTTACAATTTGACACATGCAGTATCGCCCAAATAGACGAATCAAAAGACCTTGAAACAACTTGTTCTATATACAAAACGAACCAGAACTCTTTAAATGTGAACATTTGAGCTTCTTAACAAATTCAAAATGTTGTCAGGTCCCATAATATTCGTCTGTTATTCGTATTATAAGCATTTCTCTTTCAATCATATATTGAGGGCATTCAACTAAATAATGAAGTACACATTTTTCGTTTCTAAGCAGCTATCACATAAACCATTTTCCTAAAGGCCTAACCTAAATCAATACAAATTCAGTCCTCTACGTAACACCTATTCATCAGGGGGATGAATGAATAGATCACCCCCCCCCCTGTTGAATGGGTATCAATGACAGATTTACGCCCATGTATATTACCAAATCGTAATCGCTGAAATATCTTTTCTTCCTTCCTATATGTAAGGAGGTATCAAATTTCAATGGTAAATACAAAATCCTAATACCTGCTATAATAAACACGATGAGTTTGCCCATCTCTGCTGCCAAATATTATTATTTGTATTCTTTATTTCCTCTATTGCTTCAGCAAGAGTCATTTAACTGCATATCTGGATTGGATGATTGTGTCCCGCCTTCTGCAATCTAATTGCCTTGAATGCCACAATGGGCCGGAATCCATTAACCAGAACGTCAATGACGTAGCGCTCATCCGGCATCTCGCAACATCAAATATCGCAAATTTCATGTGGTACACTTTTCAACTGGTCAAAAAGTAAAAATGTGATGCCCTGGAAGGGACATAAAAATTAATTTAAAACAAATTAGGGACATGGGAAAAAAAATTTAAACAAATTAATTAATTAATTAAAAAAAATAAATAAATAAAATAAATAAATAAAATTAAAATAAAAAAAATAAATTTAAAAAAAAAATAAATAAAAAAAATAAATAAATAACTAAATAAATAAATAAATAAATAAATAAATAAATAAATAAATAAAAAAATTACCATAATTAATTAATGGAGAAAAATTTCAAAATTCTGTGTAGAAGTTTAGTGTACCAAAGTTAGCTCTACCAGATAAAGCAATCCAAATCAAAATCGGTCGAGAAATGAAGGAGAAGAAGCATTTTTTGTGATTTTTTGAATAAATTTGCATAAATTACCATAATTAATTAATGGAGAAAAATTTCAAAATTCTGTGTAGAAGTTTAGTGTACCAAAGTTAGCTCTACCAGATAAAGCAAACCAAATCAAAATCGGTCAAGAAATGAAGGAGAAGAAGCATTTTTTGTGATTTCGAATAAATTTGCATAAATTAGCATATATAATGAATTTCACGATTCTGTGTAGAAGTTTTAAATCCCCCTCCTAGCCCTATATTATGAAACAATCAGAATCAAAATCGGTTGAAAAATAACGAAGAAGAAGCATTTTGAAAACTGTGGACGGACGGACGGACGGACGGAAGGACGGACGGACGGACGGAAGGACGGACGGAAGGACGGACGGAAGGACGGACGGACGACGGACGCCACGCCATGGCATAAGCTCATCAGGCCCTTCGGGCCGGATGAGCTAAAAAGCAACCTTGATATGAATATTCCTTAAATTAGTTAACAAAAGCAACATTTCGCAAACATATTTCTTGAATAGCTATCTCGACCAGTACATTAAAATGGCAATTTTAACCAATTAAGCTCTCTGTACAAAACTTACTGAGATCAGGTTTCAGAGAAATTTGTAGACATTATTGGATGGGCACGCTGGAGGAGAGATTAAACGTGGCATACAATCAATAGCATAGGCCTACATAAGATCAGAACAGCTTAAATTGTTTTGCGCTGTAAAGGGATTTAGTCATTTAGTTACTTTATGCTACTAAGCATTTTTGTTTCAATTTCCTTGTTAACTTTGTAATAATTTGTAATATAAAAGTTAACTATTACTGTAGGGGTCGCATTTTATACAAGCTAACAACTTTCTGAATTGATGCCCGCTACACATTAAACATTGATACACTACATTTTGTATTTCATTATTGGGCATACTGAACTGAAACTGAGCTGACAGACGTTATATGGTCCGAATGTCGGATTCAGCGAGCGTAGACAAATCAACAGAGAGCATAGAATTTATAATTTTTATTGCAACACTTTTTTCATCACATGAAAAAGCTGATAGTAAAATACACATTCATATACAAAATAGCGAATAATACCCCAAAAACAAAACATACTTTTTTTTTATTCGTATTTTATTTCCACATTTTCAAAATAAACAATGAACAGCATAATGCGATCAATATTTCAAACAATATATGTAACAAATTGGTTGTTTAAACATAGGATACAGAAATTTCGACGAAAATGTGGAGGGGGCCAATCTTGGGAAGCAAGGCTTGTGATTTGAAACGCCCCTGAAATGGTTAGGCAATATAGTACGATTACCAAAACAAATATATATATAACAAAATGTATAATGAATATGAGACACTCTTTTTAAATACATACATTTATATACTTGTAGCATGTCATACTTTCACATGAACTAGCAATATCAATCAACTATGAACAAACTATATATATAAAACACAAAAAAAAAAAAGAAAGAAAAAAAACCAGACAAAACACATCATATATAAATATAATGCGCGAGAATAGGGAAAGGGATAGAAGAGAGGAATTGAAAAGGGCACGTCAAAAGAACGATGTATTTTTTAGGGAATACTTAATACATGTATGTCATTAATTATCATTATAAACAATTTCAAGTATGAACAAATATA
>JBAMJV010009630.1:0-40615 GCA_037951105.1 Echinarachnius parma
TGCAAATATCGCAATAAATTCGGTATAATACCCAATTATAACCATAAATAGGTTTTGTGTATTAAATTTCTGCTAAAATAAACCTTAAATGTGATTTATCGTGCTTAATAAGCATTATAAGCCCGGTTTTGGGTTGTTGATCAAACAATAGCACGACCGGTCACGTGGAACGCAAGCGCCGTCGTGTGTTCTCTTCCGACGGCAGGCTCCCATCGCAAGGCCCGTCGCAAGGTTTTGGACATCAACAAATCGGTTCAAAATCCGTTGCGATCAAAACAATAGAAGAGAGAGAGAGCAAGCGGTTATTGCGGTGGCTGCAGCTCATCCTATTGTCCTATTGAAATTGTATCCATGGCAAATATTCACGGTTTGGTAGACAATACTTAATCCTGAATAACTTCAGGCAAGTCTCATCGCATGCGGTAATTGCGGCGACCTATTGAAATTGTATCAATGTCAACGATGCATTGTTTGGTCGACAGTGATTTATCCTGAATACTCCTGGCAAGCCTTTAGATATTTCTGCTTTTCATCAAAAGTTATTTATTTTCATTACACATCCTCACCATTGAAAGGGAGGTATTCAACCGACAGATTTGTAGTGTCACGATTGGGATCGGCATCCACATGACAAAGAAGGGGGGTGGTCTCGGCTCTCGCGCTCTTGGGCCCAAGATTCTCCTTCATGTCCCACAGTTATTATTGTTATTGTTTTTCTACCTTGTTTACCGTGTTAATTTATTTTTGGCCCATTGGGGGTCTTTGTATGAGCTAAAAGCCAAAAGCTTGCACCACGTCCTATGTTTATATTTTGCAACAGTTGTCTTTGATATGGCTCCATACTCAGGCTAACTTCATATAAGCTTGGTGCACCAATAGGGTAGCCCACCGCTAGCATGCTCCTCGGGGAGTAGAGGATGTGTACAATGCGGGTCTGACACTTAGAGGCTATTAGGCGCTATATAAATACGAACTACTATTATTATTAATTATTATTAAATATTATTATCGTTATAATTATCCATATTACTTTTAGAATTGTTATTAATTTTAGGAGTAGTAGTAGTATTCCATAATTTGTGCATCAAGACCATATCAATATAAGAGCAGAGAGATATTAACGCTCATCCTTGAATTGCGGAACATTTTGTGAGTGTTTATTATTTTATATCTGCAGTGAGTTTGTACAGGGCGGTGATGTATTACAGACTTTGGCAAAATCCGCCTTTTATATGTGCACGTGACCAAATCGCAAGCTGTTGCAGGTCGTCGCAAGTCCGTGTGACCACTCCATAATGTTTTTCATGTCATATACATCTGCAGTTGCTTCCCCTACTGACAACACGCCTTGCCAGTGCGTCAGTATAGGCAAAACACCCTCATGACAATTATGGAGAGAACAATTGAAAGGAGGCCGTAAAGCCCTTGGCCATAACGGCCATAACGAGTTGCAAATTGTCCCTAAAAGCATTGAAGGAGATTCTGCTTATGATATTTTGCAGACAAAGCCAAAATGACAGCTTTAAGATAAAAACTGGTTAACCGAAAAATCTGACCTTAATATGTTGTACATACAATGTTAGAACCTTGAGAACCGATGAAAGTGTGGAAAGATTGTTAGACGAACTAGATGGATTTCAATGGGACGTCATTGGGCTAGCTAAAGGGCCGGTCATACTTACGGTAGTGGACGTAGTAATCCGTAAGGTAATTTAATGTGGGTCAGACCCCGGTCAGACGTGGTGTAAGTACGTTAAACTAGGTTAAACTACGTTTGAATACGTTAAGCTACGCCGATGAGCCACAGAAGAGTACAGATAAGTACGTTCAAGTACGATCAACTACGCTAAACTACGCTAGACTTCGGTAATGCCGATGCAGCTCACTCACGGACAGGTACGGAGTGGTACGCCTGACTACGCTTGAGTACGGTAGACTACAGAAGCCACTACGCTAGACTACACAAGACTACGCTAAAGAACGTCACTACGGTATATTAAGCAACTCCGCACGGAGTATGCAACCAGCCCGCGGTGCTGTACGGCCTTGAGCAGTTCTAAGCAAGTTGTCTAATTTTGTGCTTAAAAATGTCTGGACCAAGAGTTTTGATGCTGGTTTTGTGCACGGCGAAGTACGTTAGATTACGCTAGGGTACGTTTGAGTACGCAGCGAAGTACGTATGACTACGTCAGACTTCGTTAAAGTACGTTAGACTTCGGTTTAGTACGTAAGCATTACGGATGCCTTTAACGTACCGCTCTTTTGAACATGTTCAAAAATTAAATCGAAGATCACGGTTCCCTCGAGTTAATACCAAGTTAGCATCACGGACAACTACGGTACGATACGGATGCTAGTACGTTCAACTACCTTCAACTTCGTTCAACTACGATCAACAACGTTAGCCACCACTACGTTCAACTACGTCCACTACCGCACTACCACTACCGCCCTTTAAGGACCCTTTAAGGGCCGGTCATACTTGCGGTAATGAACGTAGTTGAACGTAGTGGTGGCTAACGTTGTTGATCGTAGTTGAACGAAGTTGAAGGTAGTTGAACGTACTAGCATCCGTATCGTATCGTAGTTGTCCGTGATGCTAACTTGGTATTAACTCGGGAGAGCCGTGATCTTCGATTTGATTTTTGAACATGTTCAAAAGAGCGGTACGTTAAAGGTATCCGTAGTAATAACGTACTAAACCGAAGTCTAACGAAGTCTAGCGTAGTCTAACGTACTTCGTTACGTACATAAATCGTCGCTGGGCAATAAAAAGGGCAAAATGGCCGATATTATCGTCAAATATCGAATTTGTTTTTATTTTATTTTCAGGTATAGTTCTTTAAAACCTTTCCGATGATATATTTAGAATTCTTATATGTGCCCCACTTTTTGAGAAAATCAAAAATAACAAAAGGACAAAATGACAAAATTGCACGTATTTGGGCAACAAAAAGGACAAAATCGTTTTTCACGAACTGCCGAGAGGTGTTATTTGGATAAGAATCAATGTATAACGAATGAAATGTGTTATTTTACTACTTTTCCGTAAGAATATAGCATTGATCACAATATCAACTTGCACGGCCACAAGTTTAACCAAGTTTAATTCAAGTGACGACGAAATAGCCCTTGCATGTTTGGCATACACGACTAAACGCGCATCTCGTGCGCGTATGATGTGGGCAATAAAAAGGACAAAATGGACTTTGCCCTTTTTGTTGCCCATTATCGCGCCATGTCGCGCGCATTGGCTGTGCATTGTCAATGCGCGTAAAAGGGCAATTGCATAATTGTCCTTTTTACATGCACGATATCGGCGCGATATCGGCGTGGAATAAGGACAAATTCAGAAATGCGTAAATAACTCCGTTAAAAAGAACTGAGCATACGCCATATTAAACGACTTGATTGCTTTATAGCCTACGTAACTGTTTCACTAAACAAGATTACTGGATTTGGCATTTGAAAAATATAATTGCCCAAAATGTCAAAATGTTGTTTCTTCCCAAAAAGTAAGTATCGTTTATTGCTATCGATACCGTCAATTTGTCCTTTTAATTGCCCAGCGACGAAATGTACTCTAGCGTACTCTAACATACTTTACCGTGTACAAAACCAGCATCGATAGTCTTGATCCAGACATGTTTGAGCAAAAAAATAGACAAATTTCACCGAACTGCTATGTTTGAAAAACAAGTGCACAATAACCGTTCCACACCACCGGCTGGCTGTTATACTCCGTGCGGGGTTGCTATTTACCGTAGTTTGACGTTCTTTAGCGTAGTCCAGCGTAGTGGCTACCGCAGTCTCTCGTACTCAAGCGTAGTCAGACGTACCACTCCGTTCCTGTCCGTGAGCAAGCTGTACCCACATTAGCGAAGTCTAGCGTAGTTTAATGTACTTAAACGTACTTATCCGTATCCTTCCGTGGCCAACCACCGTACCTTAACGTAATTCAACGTAGTTCCATAATTCAACGTAGTTACACGTTGTTCAACTTAGTTTAACCTAGTTTAACGTACTTACACCATGTCTGACCCACATTAAATTACCCTACGGATCACTACGTCCCCTACCGTAAGAAGGTTCCGGCCCTTTAAACTAAGAGGCAAGGGAAAGGAAGCATCTGGCTCTACAGCATGGGAGAAGAAGGAAGATACAATGCAAAAGAAATTTGATTGTTAATCCATACCAAATGTAATGACTGTGTGACAAAAGTTACATGCTGTTCAAACATGGTAGCCGTCATGAATAAGAAAGTACAACTGATGGGAAAAGATGAAATGTGTATCATACAAGCTTGTGCACTCACAAGTGATTATGATGCTACAATAGTGGAGGATTTCTGTAAAGATATTAATAAGTCTTTTGTTGCCTATTCAGGTACATATATACTTATTATGGGACACTCTTTAATGCAAAAATTGGACCATGTGAAAAGGAGAAGAAGATATAATGGGATCAATTTGATTATGCTACATCATGTGATGTGAAGCTGCAACTATACCGCCATTAAAGGGATCTAGTAGACTTCCAAGTGCAACAAGTGATGAGTGATTAATACAATGTATACATATGGGAGGGATCTTATATGTCCACAAAGTAATCTGTGACAATTTCATGTTAATTGGATGTTTTTTGGCTGATATGTAAGCAAAAATGCAGTTATATTTACTAACTCATTGTACTTACTTTGTACACGGCTTTTATTAGACAATTTTATATCTGAACACTTCAATCGTACATATCTTCTGAACGAAATGGAAATTTGAAAAACTGAAACCTGTCCCGTACTTTACTTGTTAATATGAATATGATAAGGTATGAGAGAAGCACTAGAGTTCCAAGTACGTTTTGAGTATTTTGACAATGTTACTAAGTCTATTTTAAAGGGATAGTTGAGTTTTGGTAAAAAGAGTACAACCGTCCTGCACTATTACATTACCAGATTACAAAATAATGATTATAGCTCCACCATGCTCGAAAGGAATACAAAATTACAAATGACTAAGTAAAAAGCCTGTGATCATTCAAAAAGAGCCATTAAAACTCAAGAGGGCGCTCCCTAAACACTCATCGGTTTTGACCATTTCAAATAAGACATTGTGCTTGTGATGTTTTGTTGAAATAGTGATTAGATAGAGATAGTCAACAACTATTTAAAAACTTCTTTTGTAAAATGTTGAAAAGAGGAAGCATTAAAAAGAAAAAATTAACGGCTGGTTCAAAATGATCGAATAATTGTGGGGCCCAACAATTATTACAAATGATTATGTTTATGGATATTTCAGCCATTTCTGAACCGATTTTGGTCAAATAAAGTTTATTCTGTCATTAAAATAGAAGTTCTTTTAAATTTGACACTCAATTTGTTATTATCTCGCACAAATATAATTTTGCGTTGCGCCCAATATACCAAAACTCAAGTATCCCAAGGCATGTTAATGGGCAAAATAATGCAGATGAATGAAAACAAAAACTAGATAGATTGCGGCAGTCCCAGTACAAAGCTCCTTAACAACTAAACCTCAATAAGAGGAGCATAGCACGCATACAATATATCTATATTTAGTAACTATGCATCTGAATTATAGCATCGGCCAGCTCGGTAATTTGCGGAGACTGAGTAAACGGGCGATCAAAAGGCACGCATCGAAACCGATCTCCCGGGCCCCCGAGGGCGCAAGATCCGGGGACGGCTTTGAAATAGTAGCTGGAGCCGGGAGTCTGGCCGTAGTAGTCGCCCGCAACACAACTCAGCGATGAGCAGCAGAATCTCTGCGATAGCTTACCGTCGAGCGATGGGTAGTTGGCTTGTCGCGTAGTGCTAAGTATGGGTCTGCGATGATCAGGGCAGAGAGGTGGGCCTTCCCACCTCTCTGATCAGGGCAACTCGGTGAGCTCCAACATTGTCCGAGGCGATTAATCCTTCTAACATGCTCGATCGGCACACAAATAATTCACTGGCAACTGGGTGTGCAAGCGGGCTTATATAGGTATCGGCGAGGGAGCTCATTTGCATATAAATTCAACTTTTTTTCCTGCTTTGAATTGTGATGCACTTTACGAATGATCGTAAAATTAGATCATCGAGAAACACATCCAGAAACACTACAAAGTGAAGTTTAGAAAGCTGTACATAGTATGAAATGACGAAATAACAATAGATTTCATCAAACAAAGAGGGGAGGAAACAATTAGACAGATAGTAAAACTACTCAATCAGATATTGGAAGAGCAAAATATTCCAACCACTTGGAAAGAGGCAAACATATTTGTGTTGTACAAGAAAGGGGACAAAGCTAATGTAAAATACTACCGTCCATTTAGCTTTCTATCTTATTTGTATAAGATCTTCACTAAAGTAATTCAAAATATAATAAACAGACACAATTTATATTGGACACAAAATAACCCAAATTACAAGCAGGGTTCAGAGCTTGATTTCTAACAACAGACCACTTACAAGCTATGAATTAGCTTATTTAGAAGGCAAAGGAATACTAACTACAGAAGGCATTCGATTCCATTGAACACATAGACATGTTTGATGCCCTCCGAAAAATCAATATTGAAGAAGGGTATGAGATCATCCTGGAAGATAGTTATAATAACGCAATAGCTCGATCCACATTGATAATGATGTATCAGTGTAGGTAAAGATCCAAAGGGGAGTCCGACAGGGAGACTATGTCCAACGTCTGGATGAACCATAACCTAATTGATAGATACAAAGATAGATAGATAAATAGCTACTTTAAAGAGGTAGAGTACCGTTTTGGTAAGGCTGAGCTTTAGTAACCAAACCTGCACAATAACATTACAAACTAATAGTTATAACTCCACCATACTCATAAGGTGTTGAAAATTACACGACTAAGTAAAAAGCCTGTTATCATTCAAAGGGAGCTATTAAAACACAAAAGGGCGCTACCTAAAAAAGCATTGATTTCAATAATTGTTCATACAAAATTATGCATGTGATGTGTTGTTGAAATAATTATCAAAAAGAGAGATCATCAAACACTATGTAAAAACCTTTGAAAAAAATTCAATAGTGCAAGCATTAAAAAAAAAAAATCATCGAATAAATCTGGGCCCAGATTTATTCTGATCGGATATATTTATTGATATTTCAAGCTCAAGTTCAAGTTCATTTTATTAATTTCAATCATAAAATCATAAATATACAATACAATCATAAAAAAAATACAAGTCATGTATCAATCATATAAATTCATATTGAAATAGGAGACTAACAAAAAATAATAATTACTTGTAAGCAGTAGCCCCCTTTTAGACACAAATTATATAGTTTTGCACATTTGATACAAATTATACAACCTAACAAAATTCATACAGCATACATTAAATTCCTACAAGTACGCACTCACACACACATACACACGACGCACACATTGCATGGGGAAGAGCATAAAGCTGTCTTTACAAGAGTTAGTTTGAGTATTAAGAGATGAATGATCTCTTCAATTGGGCTTTAAATGCAGACTGAAGAGTGCAACTTCTAAATTAATTTGATAATTCATTCCATATACGAGGACCATTATGTTTAACAAAGTATAATATTGCTTCAGTATTAACCTTTATGTAATGGTATTTATTACTTGAGCGAGTGTTATATGAATGTACTAAATTATTACAAAGGAACATTTTAGAAATATTGTTTGGTGACAAATTATTAAAAACACAATACATTAATGTAGCGGTTCGAATTTTATGAATATCATAAATATTGAGAGTGTTTAAACGAAAAAACAAAGGAAGTGAATGAGCTTTATAATTAGAGTTAGTACAGATTCTTAAAGCTTTCTTTTGGAGTTTATATAAAGTGTCCAATTTAGTTTTCCCAACACTTGCCCAAGTAATATTACAATACTGTAAATATGGCAAAATTAAGCAATTGTACAACATAAACAATTCCCTTTCTGGTAATTTCAAGCGTAATTAAGATAAAATACCAATTTTTTTTTAGAAATTTTATTCTTAATATACAATCTATGATTTTCAAAAGATAAAGTATCATCTACAAGGACTACAAGAAATTTAACTGATGAGCTTACTGTTAAGGTGACATCATTCATCATTATTTCAACGTCATGTTTATGATATTTACTTTTTTTACCATGGAAATATAAAACCTTTGTTTTTTCATAATTCACAATTTACTCATTTGCATTAAACCAATCAACTATTTTTTTCTTAAATCTTTATTTGTTTCTACTATAAGTTTATCAAAATCAGTGTGTGATGCAATAATATATTTTTATATTTTTATAATTTATATATGTATAAGAAACAGGAGAGGACCCAATACCGTGCGGATCCCTGTGGGACTCCGTATCGGACTCTCTCCTTATTTGAAACAAAGTTATTGTAAGATGTAAATTGATAACGATCACATAAATAATTCCTAAACCATTCTGAAGTAATACCTTGAATACCAAAATGATTAAGTTTTGCAAGAAGAATATCATGATTAATAACATCGAAGGCTTTTGATAAATCAAGGAATATACCAAGTCTATATAGATTATTATTTAAAGTTGGCAAAATGTGATCATTAAGGTCAATTAATGCATGTTTACAGGAAAAATCTCTTCTAAAACCATATTGTGAATCGGTCAATAAATTATTCGTATTAATGTGATCTAGTAGTCTATTATAAATTAACTTCTCTAATATCTTAGAAAGACATGGAAGTAAATGTAATTGGTCTATAATTTGAAAACACATGAGGGTCACCTTTCATAAACACTGGAATTAATTTACCAATTTTAAAACTATTAGGGACTAATCCATATAACAACGAAAGATTACATATATGAACAAGAGGTTTAACAATAAAATGTATAACATGTTTAATAATATATTGACTTATTCCATCGAACCCTGTGCTTTTACTTGATTTAAGATGCTGTACAATTTGTATAATTTCTGCTTCATCAGTTGGATAAAAATACATAGGAACATCACATTTATCAGTAAGATATGTATCAGAGTTATGTTCAGATTGAATCATATGGTCAGCCTTAAGTTTAGTAGCAATATTAGAAAAGTATGAATTAAACTCGTTTACAATCAATTGACCATCAGTTAATTTATCTAAACCTTTCATAAAATAGGATGGATTCTTATGTTTACCACGCTTGCCTAATAAGTCATTTATCACTTGCCATAATTTTAACAGATTATTTTTTATTCTTTACCAACAAATCACAATAATTTTTTTTCCGAACGGATTGTAAAATATAATTAGGTTATTACGATACTTCTTATATTTGCGTTCAGTACAACCAGTTCTCTTCTTACAAAACAATTTATACAATTTATCCTTTTTATTAATACATTTCAACAATGAAGGGGTTACCCATGGCTTTCTTGGAACCTTTTTTTTCTATTTTTGCTACTAGTTTTAATAAACTTAGAATCATATATCTTTTTTAACTTATCCAAGAATGTATCATATGCCTCATTTACATCTGGGTTGGTTAGAACATCATTCCATTCTGTAGCTATTAAATCTGTTTAAAAGGAGTTTAAAACCAGAGGGTCATTTTATTTTACATAAGAATACATTGGATTTACAGGGACAGAATAATCATTACAAACAGAGAGGTCGGTTATTTCAAAAATGGGTAAATGATCTGTTATGCCACTATAAAATATACCTGATTGAATATGTTTATTACATACATTAGTCAAAATATAATCAATCAAAGTAACTGATCTCTTAGTTATTCTTGTTGGTTTATCAATCAATGGAAGGAAAGAATTATTATATACAACATTAACAAAATTATTTATACACTGGCTTACTGATAAATTCAATAAATTTATATTGACGTCTCCCATTATAAACATATTTTTATTTTCAGACACCAGTCCTTCAAGACATATATTCATTAAATTCTTGAACGGGTTTATTAGGGTCTCTATAAATTATACCAACAATTATATTTTTCTTGTGGTTCAATACTATTTCAATAAAAAGGGATTCACAAAGAGTATCAGGTAATAATATATCATTCCGGACTTTAACATCAAATTGATTCTGAACTAAGAGTGCCACACCTCCACCCCTCCTGCCCTCTCTATCTTTGTGATAAAAGGTATAATCATCCACATTAAACAATAAAGGTGTCCTATCATGAATCTAAGTTTCACTAAATCCATATATTGAAAATTGAAATTCTAATTAATGAATAAACTGATTAATAGCGTCAATTTTTTAATATAAACTACGAGAATTAAAATGGAGCATACTGAATTCATTTATATTGTTGTATAGTGATGTTCCCAAAACCCAGTTAATTATAAAAGTACCCTCATCTTTAATGTGCCTAGTTTGAGATGCACTTGAGATGCCACAGTCCTTTCCCATGTGAAGACCAAGCGCATTCATTCTAATCCCATTCCTAGGAAAGACCAACTTTAATTATGTTTACATCCTGCCGTAAAACTAGCGCCTTGACCAAGTGGTCTATTGTCTTGGCGGCCCCCAGTTATGCCTTTGTTTCGGCAGCCCTCATTCATTTCTTTGTCCCTTTGACACAATGTTACATACCCTCATTATGTTGTACTTGTATCCTTCTGCATAAATACGATATGTCTTAGCTTTCTGGATGGGGTTGAGTTTTGATCACCATTAGATCAAGACCTCCTTTAGCTAGCTCGCTCTTCATCTTGTGTTATAAATCTGTAACTGTATATAACATGTGACTGCACTTATAACTCCAAAGTTTTGGGGTTAATAAATACTTTCTCCCCAATTATATGCCTCACGCTTGTTTCATTTATGTACCTCTCCTACCGCTAACGTTCTTACACCGATCCCGACATAACATGGTGGAGAACCCGGGCATAAGTAATATAGTTGGTTGCACAAACTTGAATAATGTTGTGCTAGGATTTCGTCATATTCATGATATAATTGCAAAGTTAAAATTACATTGTTTTCGTATATGTGTTTAGAATAGACTCGATGTTTAAGTATCATTAAGTCTGTGTTAGAATATTAATTATTTCCATGTAGTTAATTTGTAGATGTGTGTGAGAGAGAGAGAGAGATTTAAGAGGAATTGGAACGATACTCACATGTTTAACTTACATACAATTAATTAGGTTTTGGTTTCTTATTCATCAATAAGGAATGAGTGCCTCATTTTCCAAAGAAAGGGGATGTTGTATAGTGATGTTCCCAAAACCCAGTTAATTATACAAGTACCCTCATCTTTATATGCCTAGTTTGAGATGCACTTAAAGGCCATAGTCCTTTCCCACGTAAAGACCAAGTGCATTCATTCTAACCCCATTCCTAGGAAAGACCTACTTTAATTATGTTTACATCCTGCCGTAAAACTAGCGCCTTGACCAAGTGGTCTATTGTCTTGGCGGCCCCCAGTTATGCCTTTCTTTTGGCAGCCCTCATTCATGTCTTTGTCCCTTTGACACAATGTTACATACCCTCATTATGTTGAACTTGTATCCTTCTGCATAAAAACGATATGTTTTAGCTTTCTGGATGGGGTTGAGTTTTGATCACCATTAGATCAAGACCTCCTTTAGCTAGCTCGCTCTTCATCTTGTGTTATAAATCTGGAACTGTATATAATATGTGACTGCACTTATTACTCCAAAGTTTTGGGGTTAATAAATACTTTCTCCGGAATTATATGCCTCACGCTTGCTTCATTTATGTTCCTCTCTTACCGCTAACGTTCTTACACCGATTCCAATATAACAATATTATTACATTTCTATATTTCTCTTAAACTCATCAGGAAGCCAATATTTGCTAGAATTATTTGTTGCAACGAAATTATCATCAGGATCTAATTCATTATAGTCATCATTCTCATTTACATAATTATTAGCATCAAATTGCGTATTATTATCATTAAAATTATTCTGCACACCATCAACAATTTGCTGAAACTCCTTATCATTTACATCATTAAAGGGAAAAGTACATTAAGATATATCCATGCAAAAACAATATAAATCACAATCATTCACACTAGACATCCACAAAGAAATTAATAGAATGGACTAACAAATCGAAAATGGTACAGTACTAAAAGTTTTGATCTGGTATTAAAAACAAAATAAAGTTCATTGGCCTGGGTGGAGATAAATATATGGAAATATATAATAGATTAATAATCAGTGACATACGTTCATAAACATGATGTAAATGTATTAAATAAAGTTCTATCTATGATAAGACATGATCACTATATTCATGTCTCAGTTCTGTTTGTATTTACAGTTTGTCTATATCTTCCTTTGAGTGGATTGCTCTTCTCATGAGTTTGTTGTTTGCTGATTTGGTTGCAACAATGATCCTGCCGTCGATTGACCAGGCAGATTCAATCTTGCTGCCTGGTTTGTTGATTGTTCGCTGAGCTTTCCACAGCAATGCTCGGTTAGTTGCTGTCAGGTCCTCGAAGATGCTGAAGCCGGTTTTCTGCTCCTTCAATTTTCTCCTGTTCTGAATGACTGCTGTCGATGCTGGTAGGAGGTCAGTTTGATTATGATGGCGCGTGGTTTGCGTGCCGATCCTTCAGGGGGGTCCACTCTCCGACGGACTCGGTGGCTCCTGTCTATGTCAGCCATCTTCTGCTCAACTCCCAGGTGGCTGCTGGCGATGCCGCACACCTTCTCGCTCGTGTTTTGTTCCTCCTGCTCCGGCACCTCGAACAGTCGGACACAGTTACGTCTCGAATATTGTTCTTGGTCATTCAATTGGCGCTCTAACCTTTGACTTTTTTCTTCAAAATGTTGTTGTCGCTTCTGTACTTGTTGAAGTTCACGTTCAATGTTGTCTATTTTGCACTGCAGCTCATGTATCCAGTTTTTCATTTAGCTGCTGGAACTTTGGATCAAAGACCCTTTCAATGGCTTTGATGATTACAGAAAAGACTTCATCATCCATCAGTGCTTCCTTTATAAGGGTCTTTGTTGTACGGGTTTCAGCACTGCAGCTCACCATTGTGTTGAGTTGTGTAGAGTTAAGGGATAATCCCAAATGAATAGTGTAACAGCACAATAGAAGTTCTCTGTTGAGCTTTTGAAGTCAGAATGGATGAGTTTGATAATGGTTCAAACTCATATACACCAAAACACACGTATGGGACTGTATAAATAAATGTCCAAGAAAGCAGATATCTGTTCCAATATTTTACAGTCAAAATGCTGGTTTTTATCACAAAATCGCAACCAATCAATGACTTTTACAGTTTTATATTGCAGATCAAATCATCATATCTCCACGATCAGGTTCCAAAAACATAAAATTAGAGCAGAAATCAAGCACAAATCCAAGCAGAGTTCAAAGCACATTCACCAAATATCTATCTCACATTCCCCCAAAAAAAAAAGCCGTTTCTGAACCGATTTTGATCAAATAAAGTTTATTCTGCCATAACAACTGCATGCTCTTTCAAATTTTACACTCAGTGTTTCATTATCTCACGAAAAAGTTATTTTGTGCAGCGCCCTCTATACCAAAACTGAACTACCCCTTTAACCTTTTTTAAATGTCATCTTTTATATCTTTTCATGATTCATGTAGATGTTCCCGAACCATCAACTACATCAGTTCCAGATGCATCAACAGAAGGTGAAGTACTTTATATTTTTGTTCTAAATTCCATTTACCATAGTGATAATGCATAACGGATGTACTTTTGTTGATTAGACACAATGTTAGTTATTTAAACTTGTGTTTATGATTGCAGGCTTACAGATTTCCTTCTGTCATGCTTGAACGTTGAAAAGAAATCTCAGAAGAAAACAGCTCATTCAAGTTACTTTTTTTATATATTCAAATGACAGATTTGTACACAAGACGGCGTGTCGCAGGTCGAGTCTGTTTTGTTGTATTTGTTTTTATTATAAGGTTTGTATAAAGGTTGTATTTCCTATTCAAAGAGCGTTTATTATCGATCCTGAAATGTGTATTTTAATTGTGGGTTACTTGAATCTATGATGCTCACGGGAGTTCTAACTTATATGTTGTAAACCTGTAAGACCCTAGCTCTCAAGTGATGTTTAATGACATGCGTTGTTTTGGGGTTTGTGTACCTACTTTAATTGTGTCTGGTCATGGATGTTTTAAGATCTATCTGACCTGCTACGGTAGTGCCGTAGAGGTGCCGAGTACAGCCAGCGACGAGCATTGGTGGGAGGACTGCTAATGTTTTTCATGTCATATATATCTGCAGTTGCTTCTCCTACTGACAACACGCCTTGCCAGTGCGTCAGTATAGGCAAAACACCCTCATGACAATTATGGAGAGAACAATTGAAAGGAGACCGTAAAGCCCTTGGCCATAACGGGCGCAACACTCAGAGTTGCAAATTGTCCAAAAAAGCATTGAAGGTGATTCTGCCCATGATATTTTGCAGACAAAGCCAAAATGACAGCTGTAAGATAAAAACTGGTAATCCGAAAAATCTGAACTTAATACTTTGTACATACAATGTTAGAACCTTGAGAACAGATGAAAGTGTGGAAAGATAGACGAACTAGCTTAAACTAAGAGGCAAGGGAAAGGATTGATATAGCTTAAGGGAAGCACTTGGCTCTACAGCAGGGTAAAAAAAGGAAGATACAATGCAAAAGAAATTTGATTGTTAATGCATACCAAATATGGGAGTGATCTTATATGTCCACAAAGTAATGTGTGACAATTTCATGTTAATTGGATGTTTTTGGGCTGATATGTAAGCAAAAATGCAATGTTATGTTCACTCATTGTACTTACTTTGTACACGGCTTTGATTAGACAATTTTATATCTGAACACTTCAATCGTACATATCTTTTGAACGAAATGGAAATTTGAATAACTGAAACCTGTCCCGTACTTGTATTGTTAATATGAATATGATAAGGTATGAGAGAAGCACTAGAGATCCAAGTACGTTTTGAGGATTTTGACAATGTTAATAAGTCTATTTGAAGGGATAGTTGAGTTTTTGTAAAGAGAGTACAATTTTCATCAAACAGAAGTTTAGTAACCCAAACCTGCACTATTACATTACCAGATTAAAAAATAATGATTATAGCTCCACCATGCTCGAAAGGAATACAAAATTACAAATGACTAAGTAAAAAGCCTGTGATCATTCAAAAAGGGCGCTCCCTAAACACTCATCGGTTTTTACCAATTCAATTTTGACATCGTGCATGTGATGTTTTGTTGAAATAGTGATTAGATAGAGAGATAATCAACAACTTAAAAAAAAACTCTTTTGTAAAATGTTGAAAAGAGGAAGCATTAAAAACAAAAATTAACGGCTGGTTCAAAATGATCGAATAATTGTGGGGCCCAACAATTATTAAAATGATTATGTTTATGGATATTTCAGCCATTTCTGAACCGATTTTGGTCAAATAAGGTTTATTCAGTCATTAAAATAGTATACCAAAACTCAACTATCCCTTTAGGCATGTTTATGCATGTTTAGGCAAAATAATGCAGATGAATGAAAACAAAAACTAGATAGATTGCGGCAGTCCCAGTACAAAGCTCCTTAACAACTAAACCGCAATAAGAGGAGCATAGCACGCATACAATACTTATATTTAGTAACTATGCATCTGAAATAATAGCATCGGCCAGCTCGGTAATTTGCGGAGACTGAGTAAACGGGCGATCAAAAGGCACGCATCAATACCGATCTTCCGGGCCCCCGAGGGCGCAAGATCCGGGGACGGCTTTGAAATAGTAGCTGGAGCCGGGAGTCTGGCCGTAGTAGTCGTCCGCAACACAACTCAGCGATGAGCAGCAAATTCTCTGCGATAGCTTACCGTCGAGCGATGGGTAGCTGACTTGTCGCGTAGTGGTATGCTCTGCGATTATTAGGGCAACTCGGTGAGCTCCAAATTTTTCCGAGGCTATGAATCCCTCTAAAGCCTAGTGCCCACTATGCGATCTGCGCTTGCGATCTAGCCTGAGTTGCTAGCGATCTCGGTTCGATGTGAATCGCACCAGTTCGCCGCGAGTCAGCCCGATCTCATTACGTACGCGATCTTTTCGGTGCCCACTATGCGATCTCACGGCGACTTCCCCTGAGAAATACATAGTCCCTATTTCCACGCATGCGTGCATGGTTGAGGATTACAGCCAGGTATTGTTCGCTATTGCTCGTCTTGACATCATAATCCGCTTTTTGAATTTTGTTTATAAACCCAGTGCCCATTTTGCGATCTGCGCCTAGCGATCTAGAGCGGTCTTGCCCGAATAGGAGTGATCCCCTGAGTTCTGTGGTTTATTTATTTATATTTATTTATTTATTTATTCAGTCTTCTTTAAAAACACAGGGTAGCCCCATTCAGTGCCACAAAGGCCTGCTTTACAAGAGGGCCCTGTATCAGATAGAAATTACAACGTTTACATTGAAAAACACAGTATAAAGATATAAATACATTCACAACATAAATACATAAAAACAATAAAATAAAAAAACATTAAAAACTTGGCAATTAAAAACAAAGTTTCATCGGGGGTATGACAGAATAAAAATTTCAACTTAAAAGAGTATAACAAAATCAAATTGCGATAGTTATTGCGATATCATATAATGGACTAATGTTGCCGAAGGCGTTTTTTAAATATGCTTAATGTAGGAGATATTTGGACATACATAGGTAGTGCGTTATAAAGTTTACTTGAAACATACGAGAAGGAGCGTTTTCTATATTCAGTTCTAGGTTTTGGCAAGTATAATTGGCTAGAAATGGTATAACGAGTACAATATGCTACATTACGCCTAGATACTAAATTACAAAGGTATTGTGGGGCAAGGTTGTGCAATAACTTATACACCATAACATAATAATGAAAATGTATTCTTTGTTCAACGGGCTGCCACTTCAGTGAGTGAAGGAGTCCCAATGATGGAGTATTATAGTCAGCTTTCAAAATCATTCGAGCGTATTTGTTTTGGCATCTTTGTATCCTCAACATGTCTCTTTTTGTTAATAGAGAACCCCATACAGTGCAACAATAATCTGTGTACGGAAGTATAAGTGTAAAATACAATTGTTTCAAATTGTCGATTGTTAAACAAGACTTAATTCTTCGTATACATGCAATTGATCGTACAATTTTCCTAACAACATCATCCACGTGGCATGACCAATTCAAACTTTGCTCAAAAGTTACACCAAGGTGTTTGAGTTTGGTTACATTTTCAAGTAATTTACCATTCATAAATATCTGGAAGTTACAATTTTTTTTTCTGCCGAGATGAGAACAACATAACCTTCGTTTTGTCTGAGTTTACGATCATACCACTGTCTAAAAACCATTTACTAAGTTTATTTATGTCTGATTGAAGATTTGTCTGCACTTTCCTAACATCGAAACCTGAGTGAAATACAGCTGTATCGTCTGCATAAAGTGAGATTTTTGTATCAAGACTCAATTTAAAATTTTACATATCATTCATGAACAAACAAAAGAGAAGTGGTCCTAGTATTGATCCTTGTGGGAACCCCGTTCTCACGGGGAGAAAGTCACTCGTTTCTCCTTTATAGAACACACACTGCTTTCTATCTATTACGTAAGATTCAAACCATTTCAATTCAACGTCAGTAATTCCAAAGTAAGACATTTTTAACAAAAGCAAGTCATGGGGTATAACGTCAAACGCCTTTCTAAGATCTAGGAATGTAGCGCCAACACATTTACCCCTGTCAAAGTTTTCATGTAAATAATCACAAATCTCAGTTAAACATGTTGCGGTTGAGTGATTGCGTCTAAAACCCGATTGGCGCTCAGTCATGAGACCTTCTTTTTCAATATAGTTAAGGAGTTGTGAATGGACTGCTCTTTCAAATACTTTTGCCACTATCGATAACAATGATATAGGACGGTAATTACGTATGTCATTTGTAAGCTTATTCTTAGGTATGGGTACTATTTTTGCAAGTTTAAACGATTGGGGCAAACTTCCCGTACATAAAGATTCATTAAATATATGCGCTAGTGGTATAGCGACGTAACGAGCACTGATTTTTTTAAATTCTGGGATGCAGATCATCAAGTCCTATAGACTTTGTGCAATCTAAATTACTTGATTCCTTCTGAACATAATCTACGCTAATTTCTTCAAAACAAAAGATAGATCTTGCCAATTGAATGTGTCTCAAACAATTTTCTTTTTGTTGATGTTTGTTTATGATATTTTGATTAACCGTACCAATATTACTAAACATCTCGTTAAACTCAGTTGCTATATCATATGAATTATTTACAGGTTCCCCATTTCTTAAAATATGTGAATTATTATTTGATTTCTTTCTAGGTAATAACTCCTTCAACACTTTCCATTTTTTCCTCATATCAACGTACTTTCCGTTAATTCCTTCCGATAATAAGCTCGTTTCAACTTTTTATTTAAGTTATTTGCTTTGTTTCTATAATATTTATACGTCTCATAATACATATTTTCTTTAGTTTTATCAAACTTTTTCTTATTAAAATCACGTTCTGTAGCAATCATAATATATTCATCATTAATCCACGGGGAACCTTTCTGTTTTCTCCATACTGTTACATATGGGGCATGTTTATTACACAACTTTAAGTACACACTAAGACATTTGTCCCACTTTTGATTGACATTATCTAGCTGTGTCCACATTTTGTCCCAGTCAATGGCTGCCAAATCGCAAAGAAAGGCTTCTTCTTCAAAGAATCGAAAAGAACGAAACGTCGAGATTTTAGGTATTGACTTTTGTGACTTAAACTTTGTAACCACGTACACCAGGGAGTGGTCACTTCATCCAACTGATTGAACCCCAGATTGAAGCTCACCCATTGACTTTGACACAAAGACTAAGTCAATGAGTGTACTACTATTAGGCGTTACCCTAGTGGGTTGTTGAATAAGTTGGGATAATCCCATCAAACTACTTAACTCAGTCAAACGTTTATATAGAGTATTGTCCCTTAACAAGTCACAGTTAAAGTCTCCTAGGAGAACCATTCTGTCTAATATTGTATGTACACAATCGAGATTTTCTTCTAACAAATCAAAATAGGATGAAAGACTATTGGGTTGTCTATACAATATACATACAAAGAGGCTAGTCTGATTTCTAGGCTTCAATTCAATCCATATTAATTCAAGTTCTTTTTTTTCTAAGTCAAATCTTCTTATATATGGAATATTTTTACGAATATAACAACACACACCGCCACCATTTTTATCACGATCTTTTCTCTCTAAATTATATACATTTAGTGATACGATATTGCAAGTAATACCATAATCTAACCAGGTTTCTGAAAATGACATCAAATCGTATGGGCAGTTTGACAAAAACAAATTAAGATCATCGGTTTTATTTCTAAGACTTCTAATATTCAAATGTGCTATTTTCATTCACTTTTCTTTAGGATATTGATTAATACAATCATTTCTATTTTGGTCATTTCGATCAAATGTCATCTTCTCTGGTATATTAAATGAATCGTTGGTGTCCAATACATGTTCATTTAAAAACGGTAGCTGACTAAACAGACATTTTGTGCATTGCCATCCAACAAAAGTTTCATTTGAGTCATTTTATTTTGACACTGCGATACCAGCACATTTGATGTGAACCCAGTTATTGCAGTGAGTACATAACAAGGCCTTATGATTATCTCGCACACATTTGTCACAAATACTACAAGGATATGGAATAACCATTTACACAGATTGTCAATAAGATTACCATACACAAACAATGATGCAAAAGTGAGATTACCAAGTACAAATTATATAAACAAATTCAATAAACAAGTACAACAAATAAGTGGTGAAAACTAATTACAATTGGGTAAAGTGATTACTGTATCAACATTTATTCAAGTATTCTAACTAAAAATATCAACAAAAAAAGAAAAAAAGAATATATATATATTCAAAATTATTAGCGGTGACCGGAATGTTCAAGTTGAATTTAGAATGAAGAAAATAATTCAGCTATTGTCAAATTTTGAGTTATTAAGAAATATACACGTTTGATGCAAAACTGCAAATTACAAAAATTGGGAGGTCAAATATTAAATGATTTAGTGTGTGGGTAATTTAAATCGAATAAATATAATTCATACTATAGAAATATGAGTTAATGTTCAACGATGATCGCAATGTCATCGAAAGTATATTCTCAAAGTTCAAAGGTTCAAATCAGAGAGTTTGCTCAGGTCTGACTCTCTTGCTATCTTGATGCGGGTGCCGTTTGGACTTTTAACGACAATGGTTCCATCTTGAGTCGCAAAGAGGATAAGTCGCAAAGTGGGCACCAATGGCCGCACCAGATCGCTGTTACTCGCGTCCGCAAGGGTGGTGTCGGTTGCGGTCGCCAGGTTTTGGACATGTTCAAAAATGTCGTTCTCGATCGCATGTTGGGCGGGATCGCACAAATGGAAAGCCGTTTGAACAATTATTCATATTTCCTGATAACAAGAATTCAATCCTTGATATCAAGAATTCTGTTTTTATATATCAATAATTAAATTCTTGATATCAATAAATAAATTCATGATATCCAGAATTCGATTTCTTGATATCAAGAATTCGATTTCTTGATATCAAGAATTGAATTCTTGATATCAGGAATTGAATTCTTGAAATCAAGAATTACCATTGGTTAACAACAGATAATGATTTCTTTATATCAAGAATTCGATGTTCAGTTATGCGAAACTGCTTTACAAAGGTGCCCTGCGAGAATCAAGGATTCTTTTCTTGATATCAAGAAATTAATTCTAGTGATATCAAGAATTTTTTTTTGTTTGTTAAGCAATGGTAATTCTTGATATCAAGTAAAGGAAAAAATGTTAAAACGGCTAGCCATGACTGGCCATGCTGTCACTTTCAACAAATTCCAACAAATTCAATTCAAAAAAGCGTGAATCCATGGCTATTGTATTCCTCGACAATGCGTGGAAATGGGGCCAAGGCATGACCCCGAAGAAGTCACACTGAAAATATCGCGTGCACAATGGAATCGGCCTGACTCACTGCGAACTGATGTGATTCCAAGTTCGCTAACCCAATGCCCACTATGCGAGCTTGCCCGAATAGGAGCGATCCCCTGAGATCTGTGTTAAGTCGCAAAGTGGGCACCAATGGCCACAGTAGATCGCCGCGAATGCGATCGAGACCCCGGCGACCGCAACCGACACCACCCTTGCGGATGCGAGTTACAGCGATCTGGTGCGGACACTGGTGCCCACTTTGCGACTTAACCACCGATCTCAGGGGATCGCTCCTATTCGGGCAAGATCGCTATAGATCGCTAAGCCCAGATCGCATAGTGGGCATTGGGCTTAACATGTTCTATCGGCACACAGATCTGGCGACTGGGTGTGCAAGCGGGCTTATATAGGTATCGGCGAGGGAGCTCATTTGAATATGAATGCAACCTCTTGGTTGCTTTAAATTGTGACGCTCTTTACGAATGATCGTGCAGTTAGATTATCCACAAACATAAACATACCGCCAGTACTGCAAGGAGAAGTTGAGAAAGCTGTACAAAGTATTACAATGACGAAATAACAATAGATTTCATCAAACGAAGAGGGGAGATAGTAAACACAGATAGTAAAACTACTCAATCAGATATTGGAAGAGCAAAATATTCCAACCACTTGGAAAGAGGCAAGAATATTTGTGTTGTACAAGAAAGGAGACAAACCTTATGTAAAACACTACCGTCAAATTAGCCTTCTATCTCATTTGTATTAGATCTTCACTAAAGTAATTCAAACTGGAATAAAAAGACAAAAGATATGTTTGACACAAATCAAACCAAAGAACAGGAAAGGTTCAGAGCTCGATTTTCAACATCATGAATTAGCTTATTGAGAAGGCAAAGGAATACCGACTTCAACTTTGCCTTGGATATGTGGACTTGAACATAAAAAATGTTGATGCCCTCCGGAAAAATCAATATTGAAGAAGGGTATGATATCCTGGAAGATATTTATAATAACGCAATATCTAGGATCCACATTAATCATGATGTATCAAAGTAGTTCAAGATCCAAAGGGGAGCCCGACAGGGAGACTATGTCCAACGTATAGATGAACTATAACCTGATAGATAGTTAGATACAAAGATACTTTAACGTGTTTTTTTATATTCATTGTTTATATCCTTTCATGATTCATGTAGATGTTCCCGAACCATTAACCACCTCAGTTCCAGAGGTATCAACAGAAGGTGAAGTACTTTATATGTTTGTTCTAAATCCTTTTTATTAGTAATGATGCATAACGGATGTACTTTTGTTATGATTAGACACAATTTTATTAATTTAAACTTGTGTTTATGATTGCAAACTTAAAGTTTTCCTTCTGTCATGCTTGAACGTTAAAAAGAAATCTCAGAAGAAAACAGCTCATTCAAGTTATTTTGTCGTATTAAAATGGCAGATTTTAACACAAGAGGGCGATATTTATCTACCTGTTGGATATCGAGTTGTTGTATTTGTTTTCATTGTAAATGTGGTTTATATGTTGTTATTTAACATTATAATGAAAGTCACAGGCTAATGTTCACCTTTAAAAATGGTCTATTAACAATTCTCGAATTAAATGTGGTACCCAAATTTTATGCTAGATTATATAAATTATCAATGTCTGGATAGTTCAGCCGTTTCCTTAATTTTGGAATCGATTTTGATCGAGTAAAGTTTATTTTGTCATTCATAATCATGTTTTTTCAGATATGCTTTTCCCCAAACTTCTTTATCATGAAATTATGACAATTTTAAATATACCTATGCAGGAGAATCACTCAACGTTGCGTTACTGGCCGGTCTATTGGCGGTTATTGCCGTGCTTTTCATTATGTTGGCCATATGTTGCTTCCCTGTGTACTATCGCATGACCTTGAAGCAATATCCGCCTCAGCCCGTCCGCACGATGAAGACATTTATTGACGACAATGATGAGGTAAGTCTTGTCCTTAATTTGCCTTCGTAATTAATCTTGATTTATTCCATCGCAAAGAAGTAGCTGGAGGCATAACGTTTTCGGGTTGACCATCCGTCCGCCAGTCTGTACGTACGTACGTACATGACATACATGTGCGTCCCGTCCTTGTAATCTCGTTATCTCAAGAACCAACTGACGGATTCTCATTAAACTTGGTACATGTATGTATCGGGGAGCCTATGAACTTATCATATGTTGGGATCGTGAGGCCAAAGGTTATCAGGGCTCATTACATTCAAGAAAATGGCTCTTAATCGTGATATCTCTAGAATAAGTCGGTATGTGTGTTTCCCGAGGAGGCAATCAACTGATTATATTTAAACGGTCACTTTGTCAAAGGTTCTGATGTTGATTGTGCTCATAATAATCGTGCAATGGCGGAACCATCAATTTCAACTTGTAATCTTGTAATCGCAATATTTCTAGAACCGGCTGATGAAATACGATCAAACATGTCACAGTCCTGTGTTGGGTGAGCCACCAAACTGGTCAGATATGGGGGTCAGGAGGTGAAAGGTTATGGTCATAGCTTTAATAAATGCACAAATAGGTCATAATTGGGACATCTCAAGGACCAGTTAACATATTAGTTAAAATTGTTACCTGTTTGTACATTGCGGAGATATATAATGTACATAGCGTTTGGGGTCATAAAGTCAAAGGTCAAGGTCACAAGATACGTTACATATGCACAATAGCTTGCAATTGTGATATTTTAAGAACCGGTAAATAAATTACCATAAAACGTGGTACCTGTATGTACCTTGAGAAATAAGAAACTACTAAGATCTTTGGGTCAGAAGGTCAAAGGTCAAAAATTGTATGCAAACATTGCTTGTTCTAACAATACTTCAACATCTGGTTTATGGATTACCATCAAAATTGATATTAAAGTTGACATATTAGTAAAAATTGTAACCTGTTTGTACATTGGGGGAGATATATAATGTACATATCGTTTGGGGTCATAAAGTCAAAGGTCAAGGTCACAGGATACATTACATATGCACAATAGCTTGCAATTGTGATATTTTAAGAACCGTAAATAAATTACTATAAAACGTGGTACCTGTATATACCTTGAGGAATAAGAAACTACTAAATCTTTGAGCCAGAAGGTCAAAGGTCAAAAATTGTATGCAAAAATAGCTTGTTCTAACAATACATCTGGTTTATGGATTACCATCAAAATTGAGTTTAAAGAATCGATTCAGTGCATGCAAATTTAGGCTTGATATAAACAATGTGCAATTCCGACGGCATAATGTTTGACTGCTGCGCGCAGTCGAAGAAGATCCTTCTTGTTTTGTTCATTAGAGGGTATCTGCTTTATTACCGTTATCATTTTTTTCGTACGTCATAATCTGTGATAATCATGAGGGCTACATTTTTTTTCTAACAAATAACGTTCCTTTCACCATGTTGTTTAGAATGACAGTTTATCATAAATCGTTTGGAGGCAAATCTGTTATGAAAAATTTGTTTCATTTTCTGAAGAAAAGTGAAAAGGCGTGCAGATCACGTAAATAAAAGCTTTACGGCTTCAGTTCCTCTAAAAACGTATAGCGATGAATTCGTTTACAACTTCAGCCGATCCTTACATTAATACGCGAGGTCTTGCATGAGCCTTTTGAAACATTTTCTAGAGATTCTTTAGAATTTCCCAGTCATTTACAAGTAAAGAAGATGATAGAACAAAACTATGATTAGATGAAGAAGAAGAAGAAAGAGGCAAGAAGAAGAAGACGAAGGAAAAAGAAGAAGAAGAAGAAAACTATAATTAGATGAAGAAGAAGAAGAAGAAGAAAGAGGCAAGAAGAAGAAGAAGAAAGAAAAAGAAGAAGAAGAAGAAGAAATGGGGAAAGTGGCGTCGAACGAATCATAAGTACTGTATAATTATGATAACCGTGGATGTACGTTGTATGATACAATCGTGCTTCATTTTTTGTTTAACCTTTGCTTAGATGACTTACGGCCGACAGTCCGCAAACCCAAACGTCATGTTTGCACATTCACACCCAATCTTCCAGCCTCATAATGCACCTCGTCAGATGATGCTGGACAGGAAGGAAGTGGAATCAAGATCTGTTGTCTACAATGTTATTCAACATCCTCAAAATGTTTAAATCCCATACAGTGCATGTGTTGATACAACGTACAATACATGAAACGTAATATAAAACAGTTTAAACAAATCAAAAGCACAATTTTTCTTGGGGCACCTTGTCAGATGATGTTGACTACAAAACAATGAAGGGGACTCAAAATATGTTGTCTACAATGCTAGCCAACATCCTCAACATGCTAACCCATACAGTGTTGATGATAGTACCACCGTACAATACAGAAAAAATGTTGTCGTTACTTGAAAAAAAAAAATCTTTCAAACACACCATTTAGCCTGAATGTATATTTGTTTGTAAGATCAGTGGCTTAGCTATGCTAGGGTGGAGGTACATTTTTTTTAAATAAGGAAAAAATGCTAAGGTATGCCCCCCGTCCCCTTCTCCTTTGTAGTAAATGAGAAAAGTATTTAAAGGGAAAGTACAGTTTTGGTCCAACATAATTTGACTATTAACTGAAACTTGTAATTTATCATGAAACACAAGCAGTAATCAATTCAATTCAATAATGTTTGCCACTTGGCACTCAAAGAGTTATTTGGAGTACAACATTTAAACGGTTAATGTAAAGGGCTGTTTTCATTCAAAAGGCAACTATTACCACAAGGAGACGCCCTTCAAGTACCTTACGTTTCAACCGTTATTTAAAAAAAAAAATGTGAATGTGATGTTTGGCTAACATGATTGTTCAATAGAGAGATTATCAAAACGAGTCAAATCCCATTTAGGCATACATGTATTGACAAACTAAAGTGAAGAATTGTTTAAATATTTACTTAAATTATATTAAGGATTATACTAATAACAAGAATACGAACATTTGTATAGCGCAGCTACTATAAATATACATGTATACTCTACTGCGCTTATAAAAACAAACAAAAGCAATCAAATGAAAAGGCCTGTATAAACAATTGAGTTCTAGCATTGACTTAAATGTATCAACAGATTACATTTTTCTTAAATAAAATGGTAAGCAGCTGTTCCACAGTTTCGGGGCGACACAAACAAATGCAAGATCTCCCACAGTTGTCTTTGTTTCGTGATATGTACAGATTAGGTGTATCGAAATAATTGTGAAAGGTTAACGAATGTTTAGTGTTATTGTACTGAGTTGTATACAAAATATATTTACATGGGCTACTTTGCAGTTAGCATGCACATCGTGATAATTATTTTTCTTTCTTTATACTCTCTGATACACTGAAACATTTAATGTTTTTGTTGTAATGCTGTTTGTAGATATCTGGAGTGATATTTTGATGGAAATTATCACTTTATTGATGTTGAATGAAAATATTGTTTGAGTGCTGTATTACCAATGCAAATATTTACATCGGCTACTTTGTATGCAAATACTGTGGTAATATATACTATACACTTAATGATCTATACACAGAGACATATTCCAAAAATTATACGCGTATATCGTTTTCTTTTACCTTGTAAAATAACCATTTGTGATATTTGAATATATAAAGACATATAAACGCTTGTACATATGCAGTTTTAAAACTATAAAGTATTGATTATAAACTACTTACTGTATATTTAAGTTTGTATTTTGCGTGTTGAAATTGGAAAATTAACTTGTAACTTGGAACTTGAAACAAAAGGAGCAGTTTGAAGTTTATATGAAGATCCGCAAACTGTAGCCTACTATTGCTAATTCATTTTTTTATTATTCATGACGATTTTGAAATTTGACGGTAAATCAATGGATGGAACATCCATTGATTTACCGTCAAATTTCAAAATCGTCATGAATAATAACACCAACAAAAATGAATGAGCAATAGTAGGTATAGTCTCTAAAATATTTTATGGTAATTGGTTATCTTCTGATATAAGCTGTCGATTGAAAGATTACAGCGAATTATTTGTGTCTTCTATTATAGAATTACGAACAACAAGTGGAAAATCATCATGATAATTATTAAATTTATACCGTTTTGTGGCATAATGTGACAATAATGATCTTGAGATAAAACAAGTAAGAAATTAAGATGAAAATATTTCTGTAATACTGTATAACATAATATTGGTTTGTGATATGTACAGATTAAGTGTATTGAAATATTTTTGAAAGGTAAACTAATGTTAAAGTGATCCGTGTAAAGTGTCAGATATTGCACAAACTGACATTTGAGACTTCAATCCTATATCAATATCATTGTAAAATACAATTGAAAGATTTGTGAAAGTTTGAAAGAAAAAGAACACTGTTTACCTAGTGAAAAAACGAATATTGAGTTCATATTTTATCACCGAATACTGATGGTCTGTTGTAGATTTGTTGCAGTGATAATCATCCGTTTGATCTTGACGATATCCGCACCCGTGTATACAGCTACAGACGGTACGGAATTCATGGAATTTGCGCACGCTAGGCTCAAAGTTCAGTGGGTCGGGACAATTTCTCACGCGCGCTGGCAGGACGTATTCAGCGACGTCAATTGTACTTTTTATCAATACCGTTAGCTAACGCTTTTGAAATAATGATTTTCAATGATAATTATCTTCATACTAAAGGGACATTTGAAATAAACCGAACCCTATTTTATTCTTCTCTTACTATAAGCTAAACAACACGGCAGAAGAGAAACGAGGAAGCTCCAAGTATTTTTCGTGGAGTTAGACATTTTACCTGTGTCACTTTAAGTGTTAATTGTCCTGAGTTGTTTACAAAAAATCATAAGTTGTATAAATATATTTACATGGGCTACTTTACGGTAAGCATGCACATCGTAATAATTAGTTTTCGTCTTTATACTCTCTGATACACTGAAACATTTTACATTTTAATGTTGTATTTGTAATGCTGTAGTTGTTATATACCTGGGGTGATATTTTGATGGAAATTATCATTGTATTGATTTTGAATGAAAATATTGTTTAAGTGCTGTATTATTAATGCAAATATTTACATGGGCTACTACTAGGTTTGTATGGAAATATTCTGGTAATATATAATACACACTTTACGATCTATACACAGAGACATATTTCAAAATTTATAATACGCATTTATCGTTTTCTTTTTCTTTGTATAATAACTATTTGTGATATCTGAATATTATAAAGATCTGTATAATTATGTATAAACGCTTGTATACAACTAACGAATGGGCTTCTTGTGATAGTCAAATCTATTACCAAAAATCGCTGCACTCTGGCAGCAGTGACACCCCCCTGCTCCAGAACCATGGCGCATCTAATACGCTTAATGTCATTGTTTATTTTGCAAAATACATAACAAAGACGCAAAACCGAGTGCGCACCAACGCGCTTGCGGTTGCGCACATACGCGATGAATGCGTACTAGCGCGCCCACGGACGTGCTTATTGGCTGTCTTGGCGTTCTTCTTCCTCTGACCTAGATATGTGTTAGTTTTATAAACGGGTTGGTTTGTTTATTCATAATTCTATGGTTTTTACTAACAAGGACAATCACGTGACTAGAACGTGTGTGCCATAGAGTACTACACAAATTTGTTCGCGTGTGCATTTTGCTAAAACACATGATCTATGGGACGAGCGCGTAACGAACTTTAAGTGTTTGTTTTTACTAACAAGCCCGGTCACGTGATTGTGGTTGTTGTCCAAAACTATCGTTTGTCAAATTCAATGGTAAAACGATCGTATGAGGGATATAACACATATAACTACCTTGGTAGTACCACGATAGTATCATGGCAGTACCATTGTATGGTACAATACCATGTTATCATGATACCATGTTACAGAAGATACACATTCACCTTCTACAAGCCATGCTTTTTTAGTTGGTCCCTACATTTTCACTAGAAATTTAACCATACGGCAACATTTTTTCTTCTTCTTGTTTCCGATTGTATGATTAAATTATTAAATTATTCCGTATAACCTACTTAATGAAGAATACTATACATAATACGTAGCTGTTTACGCAAGAAACAATAACGAAAAACAATTAATATTTTTAAAACATAAAGTAATGTTTATGAACTACTCAATGTATATTTAATTTTGTATTTAGCTTGTTGAAATTGCAAAATGAACTTGTAACTTGGAACTTGAAACAAAAGGAGCAGTTTGAAGTTGATATGAAGATCCGCGAACTGTAGCCTGCTATAGCTAATTCATTTTTTATTATTCATGACGATTTTGAAATGTTACGGTAAATCAATGGATGTTCCGTTAGTCTCTAAATATTTATGGTAATTGGTTATCTTCTGATAGAGGCTGTCGATTAAAAGATTAAAACGAAATATTCTTTTCTTCAATTCTTAATATCATTAGCTGTATAAATATATTTACATGGGCTACTTTAAGGTAAGCATGCACATCGTGATAATTAGTTTTCCTCTTTATACTCTCTGATACACTGAAACATTCTACATTTTAATGTTGTTTTTGTAATGCTGTAGTTGTTATATATCTAGGGTGATATTTTGATGGAAATTATCATTGTATTGATTTGTAATGAAAATATTGTTTCAGTGCTGTATTATCTATGCAAATATTTACACTTGCTACTACTAGGTTTGTATGCAAACATTGTGTTAATATACAGGGTGGCCCAAAAAAAACGGAACGGGGCACTTCCCAAAATATAATACCACAATGTTTATGTTCATCGGATAGGGTGTACTTTCCAATGAAAAACGATACCAAGAACAGTAATTTTGGTCAGGTCGTTTTTGTTTAAGGACGCAGTGAGTGAGACCATGTCAGGTGCCAATTTATGTCGATTTCGACCTAGTCAATGCCAGTTTAACCGCACTCCTTGCCCGTAATACCATTCAGCGACCAGGCCCATTCTCTCGGCACACGGCTGAGTGCACACTAACAATAGTGCGCGATGCTCAACGATATGAACGGCGCACAGTGGGCTGAACCCTTTCAAAGTGTGCCAAAATTAATTACTCATTGAAGAAAGTTAATGAAGTTCCAGTTTAAAGGAACTAAGGGTTTTCAGACCCATAGAATTCGAAGGGAGTATTTTCAAATCCGTGTGACGTCATCAAAATACTGTTCTCTGATTGGACAAGGCAAATATTCATTGTAACACATATACAGGTTCAGATTACACTGATTAGTGCAACTTATAAGGGGTTTCTGGACCTAAGAAACACAGTTGGAGCATTTTCAAATTTCTCTGACGTCATCAAAATACTGTTTTCTGATTGGACAAGGCAAATACTCATTGTAACACATAGACAGATTCATATTACACTGATTAATGGAACTTATAAGGGGTTTCTGTACCTAATAAACACAATTGGAGCATTTACAAATTCCTCTGACGTCATCAAAATACTGTTTTCTGATTGGACAAGGCAAATATTCATTGTAACACATAGACAGATTCATATTACACTGATTTATGGAACTTATATGGGGTTTCTGGACCTAAGAAACACAATTGGAGCATTTACAATTTTTTTTTCTCTCCCCCTCTCTCCCCTCACTCTTTCTCCACCTCTTTCTATCTTTTGCTATCTCTCTCCACCGCTATCTTGAATTTCGCTTTCTGTGAATTTCCTTCCATTTTTGAGCTCTCTTCTACCATTGACTACTTTCATACAATCCATATGCTTGTCCCATCATCTTAGACAAAATGTCAGAGGACTTCTTATAGATGCTACTTGTGTCAACAATGAAAAAAGCGTACAACTGTATCTTAGTTTGCCTATGTATGAGCCATTGAAGTACTAACGTGATATACGCCCTCAACGTTCGTTGGTATGAGCGCACGACGCGCTCTTTCGCAAAAAAAGGGCCATTTCGGCAAAAAAAGGGCGAACATGTGGTTGGAAAACCACTTCTTACTCATAAGGTGGCAGATGGTGGCAGACAAATTTGGTATCAAAGTAAAGCATACATTGTAAGGAAGGCAATCATGATATTTTTAGCGCAGCAATCGGCAGCAATGTTGACCATTTTTGCGCATGAAAAAAAACATCGATTTTCTCCCATTATTTGTTTGATTCTACTAAACATAAATTCCGACATAACTAACAGTTTAGCTTTAAAATGTATGATTACTTAGGATAACTATTATAAAACGAGCATTTCAAATTTTAAGTCGATTAAACAAGCCGTTTGGCAAATATCATGAAAAAACGCAATATTGCATTTAACACAATGTGTTCCCTAAAATCAACATTTCTGGACTTTGTGAAGAAAAATGACCCACTTAAAATAAATATCGAGAAGAGATATTGATCGGAGATGTTCTATAGGTTGTATTCTTTGCTAAAAACATGAAAAAAAGCAATTTCATTTCCATGACCGAGTCACTATTTTGGCGCACTTTTGCTCACACCTGGCCCACTGTGCGGCGGTTCGTGCAAATCATCAAGCGCTGGCTCAATACAAATTGACAAAAAAGAGAACCTGACATGGTGTCACTCACAGGGCCCTAAAACAAAAACTACACGACCAAATTGACTGTTCTTGGTATCGTTGTTCATTTGAAAAGACACTATCCGATGGACATAATACATGTGTTACTTTATTTTGGGAAGTGCCCCGTTCCGTTTTTTTTGGGCCACCCTGTATAATACACACTTTATGATCTATACACAGAGACATATTTCAAAATTTGTATACGCATGTATCGTTTTATTTTGCTTTGTATAATAACCATTTGTGATATTTGAATATACATGTATAAAGACCTGTATATGTATATGCAGTACCACGATATCATGGCAGTACCATGGTATGGTACAATACCATGTTACGTGGTATTTGACGGTATTTCACCATGGTATTTACATGGTATCTTGAAATTTGTTTTAGTTTCCAAATAGTGGTTCCATACCATAGTACTAACTACCATGGTATCGAGGTACCACTGTAACCATGGTATCGTACTACCGTGGTAGCACCATGGTATCGTAGTATCGTGGCAGTATCATGGTATCGTAGTACTATGGCAGTATAATGATATCGTAGTACTATGTCAGTACCATTATAATACCATGGCAGTATTATGGTACTGTAGTACCATGGTAGTGCCGTGGTAGTATTACCATGATACTACCATGGTGGTGCTGTGGTACAATCCCATATGGTAGTACCATGGACGTCATGTAATTACTGTGATACAATTACATGGTACTATTGTGGTGCAGTACCATTTTAGTACGGTACGTGGCACAGTACCATGATAACGTAGAAGCACTTTGTTTATGTACCACGGTACAATCCTGGTAGTATTCCATAGTAAATAGGACTGCTGAATACCATGTACGCTATATCAATATTATGTACTACATATATAGCCGGAAAGCTAGGCTGATATAACACCACATAATGATCTGATAAGTAATGAAGCATGACAAAGATACCACGGATGTCGATCCGTCTTGAATCCTTGAATGTATGGAAGGGAAAAAAAAAAAAAAATGTTTACTATGTAATGTTATTTGTGTTCGTATTTATGATGTATCCAAGAATTTGGTTGGTGTATTACATGGTCAACGATAAATATATTTCTGTATTCTTGTATGTTTTTGTTTTTATCAAAACGTACTTTTAGTTTAAATGATTCAGTAACTACCCGCATTAGTATGTGTTCATTGAGCAAAATACCAGAGATTCCATGTTTCGTAGTTGGCAAATGTTCACATAATCCAATTTGCAAGACTCCCATATAACAGCTAGAACTTAAAGGGAAAGTTTCCCCATCATATATTTACCTTTGATTAATTTCTCTACACATTAAAACATATTTTCATGCAAATATGTCCAATGTTTGCCCTCTGAACAAAGGAGGGGCATCATTCAAAGTCAATCGCTGTATGGGCTAATCCCATTCATCGCGTATAGCGTGGAGGTTGCCATTATATTTTGTGAAACCCAGATTGTTAATTGTTCGCGCCGAAATGCTACTTCAAACCTGAACAAACAAGCTCCGCCTCTTTTTGTTAGATCTCGCAGCTCGCGGGGTTTGTGCACAAACACAAGGCCAAACGTGAGCCAACAAAAAGAGTAGTTCGGGTTTGACATCACATCATAGAACACCCGATTCACAAAAAGCACACAGTAAGCCACCGTAAAAAAAAAAAAGGCACACGGTAAAATACTGAAGGGATGACATCTTCTGTAATCTGATGGACACGGTGGGATAATATGTACAGTGATCCTATCCCTAACCCTAACCCTAACCCTAACCCTAACCCCTCAGACGGTACTTTACTGAGTACCTCGTCACCCAGGTGATAGGTGACAACATCTAAACAATATACTACCGTGTACTTTGTTGTCATCCCTTCAGTATTTTACCGTGTGCCTTCTGTGTAATAGGTGCACCGAGCGATCCGAGTTTCATAAACACCAATGGCAGCCTCCATGGTGTTCGCGATGAATGGGATTATCCCGTACAGCGAGTGACTTTGAATGATGCTCATCCCTTGCTCAAAAGGCCAATGTTGGTCGTATTTGCATGAAATTGTGTTTTAACGTTTAGAGAACATAATCAAAGGTGATTATATGTTGGGGAAAATGTCTTTAACCAAACCTTTAACCAAACATGTGCCTGCTGTATATAAGGCAAACAGCCTACTACATTTCATTATTCCTGTTTCATGCTCAGTCTCAACAAACTGACAATATTTTGCAGAAGCCCATAACATTCTTGTAAAAATACTCGTACACATTTATTAGTCATTGATCATACCTCACTTGTCATGATGTAAAGTCTGACTGGTTTTTGGAAAATTAGGAACATTGTGCCATATGATACATGGCAATCAAACATTCAGATTCTAAAAAAAAAAAAATCAATTTCGCTCCACGATCATGAATATCGTCTTCAGACTCGAATACAAAATTGCCCCTCACTAAGACATTTAAAAACGTAATATCGTACATTACCTATTAATTCATATAGTTGCACCCAGTAAGAAAGATTTATTATTGGAGGGCCAGCAGTGGCGTAGCATGGTCGGACTTAATGGCCCGGATTCACAAAGCAGGTTTGTAGGAAGTTTGTACATACCATGGTTTATCCATGGACTACATCTATGGAGTAAAACAATCTATAATTTCTAATTAAATGACTGTCAGTGCTTGCTAACCAGCAAATTTTACCATGTGAGAAGACAAACGTCTATTTTGCGCATTTTGTAAATGTGTAACATCAACATTGTTAACAATTAAGGAGTGTACATTCTTTCTCCATCAGTTTACAAATGGCACTCCATATATGTAGACCATGGATAAACCATGGTTTGTACAAACCTTCTGCAAACCTGCTTTGTGAATCCGGGCCAATATATATATATTTTTCCCCTTGGGGGGGGGGGGGGGGGTGGAGGGGGAATGTGTATGACTGAAGGGGGCACACCTTACATATTTGTTTATATTTACTCATACGTTCCTGCTATGTTTGTATTGTTTTTGTCAAATGAATTGGGGGTGCACGTGCTGTTTGTGCCCCCACCTATTATGACACCACTGGGTCAAAGATATATGAATCATAGTGGTAGTAGAGTAATCCTGCACTTGCGGAAGCATCCATACCTTCGCCTTGTTACTGCTACTGGAATCAATTGAAAACACTTGTCAGACATTTGCCACGTTGGAGAAAGTAAAACAATTGATTGTAAGTCTGAAAATTCGCGTTCAACCAATCAGATTTGCGCATGTATAACACATCATCTGACTTACAATTAAGTGTAACTTACAATCGATTGTATCTCTTTCTGCAACGGGGCCTTTGAGTTTGAATATTGCGACCATCAAGGGATAACTGATGTTAAAGTGTAGCAAAGGCTTTCATTCTAATATCATACTTTAATGATCACACACTACTTCAAGAGACATATCTTTGCAGATTGTGTTAAGCCTCTGTTGATTCAACAAAAAGGCCTGATATCCATTAAAATGGAATACCAACAATAGTAACAACATATTTAAGCATAATTTTAGTCATTTGATAATAACTTTTTACATTATACACTCTGAGAGTGCTCTGGAAATAACTTAGTATTGATAGGTCATGTAATGCACATAACCTCAAGTTGCACACAGTGGGTTTCGATGTACTGCAAACAAACGTCCAAATCTCACGACCGGCAAAACCCAATTTAGCTTAGAAAAAAAAATCGGCAAAATCGGAAGCTTGAATATATTTCTTTAATATGACACCAGATATGAATATTTGTTCAAATTACCTACATCCTTAAAGATTAATTTTGCGACTGTACTATTCTTTTTGAGACACACTGTAAAACGAGCAAATGTCTGTATGAAGTATGACTTCCTTGTATTGGTCGGGGAGCTTTTGTGTCTGCATGACCCTTAGTGCCGGCAGGATATTCGTCTCCTGGTTTGGCCCCCAGGTCGACGGATATTAACCAGACCTAACGTGATTCCTGGTCCACCAAGAAAGGTATATGATAATTTATTTTTAGGGGTAGCAGGTGTTTACTTGCGCTGGCGGAAGCACCCCGGCCTTTGTGGCGGTCTTGAGAAGTGTTCTTCGGACTTTTTCTCAGATCAAGCAAAGGTAGGCCACACCTCGCTAGACTTGCTTGAGTCTGGCTCCTATGTGTGAATGTTAGATATTTAGTTGAAACTGGGTCTTTCCAAAAGGTGACCCCCCGATTTCTGACACCCCTATTCTGACATCCATTCTCCCCATTCACTTTGTACACGGATTTTTTCCCCTTTCCCCCGCTTTTTTTTCATGAAACAGTCTCTGTGAATGGTTCTTTTGCTTGTTAATATTCATTAGCTATTTAATCGATCTTTCATAAAGAGGAGAGTTTTAGGAGAGTCTTGGTCGTTTTCGAATCTGAATATTCATTAGCTATTTGTGTACGTACGTGTGGGATCTTGATCTCGTCGTGCAAAAAATACGACGACCCGTTTTAAAAAGTTCCTGAAAATGAATATTTTACCAAGAAAATCATAAAATGAGTCACGTTTGTGATCTCTTAAATGTGCAGTTTGAATGTTGTAAGGGTGAGATTACCTTAACAACAGGCGAGGCTGGGCCGAGGCATTTACCTGCTCCAAGGCGACACCCTTTCCACGGGTCGTGAAGCTCCTACAGCTCCCGGGTCATCCGTCAGCGGTCCCGTAGCTAGCTTAGCCCGTGCGATGCGGTCCGCGACGGGTAGCGAAGCCAGCTGGTCTGCTCCGGGGTGCGACTCCTAACGGAGGCGCGAGTGATGTTGATGTACACGGTACATACAAGTATAGGGTGTATCCGCACGCTGCACGTGTGCGAATACGATATAAGTTCGTGGAGCCGATGTTGCACTGACTTGCGGGAATAAGACGTCCGTTCATCAGTGCAGGTGGTTGTAAGGGTAACATTACTTCGAAACAGGCGAGGCTGGGCCGAGGCTTTTACCTGTCGCAAGGCGTCATCCCTTCCACGGGTCCGAGCTCCTACAGCTCGGGGCTTCCGTCGCCGGTGCCGTAGGCCGATGGTAGCGGCGTGCGGTATCGGAGCCAGCTGGTCTCCCGGGGTGCGACTCCTATCGGAGGCGCGGTTGTTGTACACGGTACATACAGGTATATTGGGTCGATCCACACGAATAAACATACACACATGTGAATACGGATAGTTCGGTGGAGCCGATGGTGCACTGACAGCGGGTATTAGGCGTCCGTTCTCAGTGCAGGTAAAGTCAACTCAACGACATCATGATCCCACACGTACGTACACAAATAGCTAATGAATATTCAGATTCGAAAACGACCAAGCCTCTCCTAAAAAGCCAATCAAAGAAACGAAATTAGACCAAGCCTCTCTTTATGAAAGATCGATTAAATAGCTAATGAATATTAAAGGGAGCGTTGAGTATTGGTATTTTCCGAAGTGCCCCCCCCCCCCAAAAAAAAAAAATTGTAACTGATTTGGTTGATTTCAATTCCATGTGGAAGATCATTAAAAAAAAAATTGGGAAATAATAATAATTCCCATTCAAATGCTCTCATTGTTGTGAAATTTGCTTTCAAAATATAATATAAAAGTGATTGACGTGCGGACATCACTTTTAGAGAATACTAGCGCGAAGCGCTAGCGTTCTAGGTCCTCCTATGCTTACCGCGCATACACAATGTGTATCGCAAGCGCAGTTCGCCGTTCGCATCGGCGGCCAATCGCGATCATCTTTCGTTCAAAATCTGTTCGGAGTCGCGCTAACACACGGAGAGAAGGCGAGGAGGCGCATATATCACTGATTTTTAGCGGAATGCAGCAAAAAAACATAATTTTAATCCAACCGATAGTTGGATCACATATTGGAGAATGAATCGGTGGTAAGTACCGTATCATATGTATAATTTTAAGCCCAATTAGCGTGCAAAAACAATATTCAGTTTCAGTCCCGTATTAGGAGGACCTGGAACGCTAGCGCTTCGCGCTAGCGTACTCTAGAGTTAATTTGACTCTTGAGTTGTAACGGCTCTTTTTTAATGATAACAGGGGTTTTACTTTGTCGTTTGTAATTGTGTATACTTTTCGAGCATGGTGGAGTTATAACGATTAGTTTGTATCGTAATGGTGCAGGTTTTGGTTACTAAAGTTAAGTTTGACCAATACTCAACTATCCCTTTAACAAGTAAAAGAACCATTCACAGAGACTGTCTCATGAAAAAAAAAGCGGGGGAAAGGGAAAAAAATCCGTGTACAAAGTGAATGGGAAAAAAGGGTGTCAGAATAGGGGTGTCAGGGGTGTCAGAAATCGTGGGGTCATATTTGGAAAGACCCGTTGAAACTCCTTTACAGTATTCAGGAGGACCTTCCAAGTATCAAGTAGTTATACACGTAGCCTACATGTAACATTGGTCAGATATGACTCTTGCAGTAGACAATTATATAAAAATTGCATTTTTTATATCAAGCATGTGTTCGTCATGATGTGACAATCATGGTGATATTATCACCATGATTATCAGATACAGTTTAAACCCAAACAAAAAAATATTATATTTACTCTCTCAACTTCCCATGGAGCATACTTCAGCCATTATACAGTCAATGGGGCAAGTCAAAATTAAAGGGACCTAGCAACATTGGCCAAATGCACAAAATGTAATTAGCAATCTAGTGGTTCTTTCATACCTTGTTACATGCGTACTGCCATTATAATCATGGAACCGGTTTCAGTTTTTCGAATTTCCATTTCGTTAGAACGATATTTACGATTGAAGTGACCGGATTTTGAACTAACCACTTGATAGTCATAACTTTGTACAAAGTCAGTGGCTAAGTGCAATATGTTAGCAGATATCACTGCATGTTCGCTCATTACTTGACCATGCAACATTCATTTAACATGAAATGTTCATAAAATACTCGGAGGACATATCATATCAAACAAACTACATATACCAACCCTCCATCACTTTTTGCACACGTCAACAAGTGTAACTAGATCCCTTTTACACTCAACCATGACTATCTTACATTTATGGGTAGAGGCCAGTAATGCAGACAAAATGTCTTGCTGAAGGATATTATGTAGGGGCGTTGATTAGTTTCGATCATGGGTCCCGAGTGCGCTACAACCATTCTGACAGGGTATATGACATCTAGGCGTGTACGTAAGTTTGAAAGTATACATATCATGCAATACTAGACAAAACATTATTCACAGCTCCATACTATATAGATAGATGAGTGTGCATTTATAATTGTTTGTTCGTTTGTTTTGTTGCATATATAAGTGTGAGTATGGTCATGGGTTCGTGCATCTATGTATATACATGTACAAATCAATCAACAAAATAAATAATCAAAGAACCAATCAATAAATCAATTAACTTTCAAACCGACCATATTCCATCAACCATCCACGAACTATCAATCACATTTCATTTTTTTTGTCACATTGGACATTTCTCTGTGATCAATGCCCGTGACACATAATATTTCAGAGAAAAATTACAACGTAGTACAATGTAAAACAATACATTCAATCAATAAGATGTATACATCATCCGTACCAAATAATACAACATTACATGGATGCGACAAGCACAAGAAAGAAGAAGATTGAATGGTGATTCAGATCGAGTCCTTCCTTCTGCGGTGGAGAGAAATAGGCTAGATAGATAGATAGATAGACCAAATAATCAAACATTCAATGAATTAACAAACTAACGGATCAAGCAAACAACGGACCAACCAACCAAATACATGTATACATAATGTTTGATTATCTTTGACCTATTTCCTTTCTCATCTCGTAGCATTTAACTCATTTTTTTTATATACGGTTGCAGTCTAAGGTGAGGATTTCCATGAGTTGTTTTTCCGTATGTGTGTGTGTGTGTGTGTGTGTGTGTGTGTGTGTGTGTGTGTGTGTGTGTGTGTGTGTGTGTGTGTGTGTGTGTGTGTGTGTGCGCGTGCGTGTGTGTGTGTGTGTGTGTGTGTGTGTGTGTGTAACTTATGATATTATAAATGAAAAGAGCAAAGAAAATGGGATTTCCCCAGGATTCAAACCGAAACATCTGGATTGCTCGACCAACTGAGCTAGAAAGCCCTTATGATGGTTGTTTGTCCCTTTTCATCAATATATGTATGTTCAGTTTCCCTATGTGTGAAATAATGATATGTTTGAAATAGTTTGACTTGTCTTCAACGTTTTAATAGTAGATATCTACAATTTTCAATTTTCTTGCTTTATAGCTACATTGTCATAAAAATAGTACATACAAATGTCAGTAAATAAATGATATACAGTAAGATACAAGATGATTTCAAATCGCGCGATTGTGTTTGCTCCTTTCATCCATTTGAATGACACAATTGCCAATTTGGGCTGGAAAATATATATTTAAGAGAAAAGAGGTAATACAGATGCACTCGTACGTGTCTAAAGGCCTCACTATATTTGTTTCATGTTATTAAAGGGACTTAGTAACATTGTCCAAATCCTCGAAATAAAATTGTAATTCTAGCGGTTCCTTTATACCTTGTTGTATTCGTATTAACAATAAAATCATGGGACAGCTTTCGGTTTTTCAAATTTCCCTTTCATTACAAAGATATGTATGATTGAAGTATTTAGATAAGAAAATCTCCGGGCGAGATTTTCATCCCTGTACAAAGTGAATGCAGTGAGTTGGTGAATATCACCCAATATCACTTTGCATTTTCGCTCATTACTTGGCCATACATTGTCCATTTGACCTGAAATTTTCACACAATACCCTGAGGACATATGAGATAACAACAGTATACATTGCATCAACCATTCATCAGTTTTTGCACATCTCAACAAAGTTACTAGATCCCTTTAAGGCATGCCATAAAGATGACCAGTATGATTAATTTTTATGCCTTATCTGTTTGTTTTATATCATCCAGGCATACTATAAAGATGATCAGTATGAAGGTTATCTTGACTATGATATTCATCGGGCTGATGATTATGTGTCTTATTGTCCCAGATGCAGGTAACCATGCCATCCACCAGTGGCGTATATTTGATGTAGGAGGGA
>JBAMJV010009631.1:0-77500 GCA_037951105.1 Echinarachnius parma
ATTAAAACGTGTAATATTACCACTATTGCTGCGTCCGCGGTTGATCATGTTCACCCTAATGTGTCCGGAGCAAACATACCAACACCCACCCACAGGCAGTGTCTGGTCTCTCAGTATACCGTGTCAACACGTGCCTCGGATATCGAGGGTCTTTTTTTTTTCCAGACGATTGTTCCACTGAGACTGCGTCAGGCTGCGTCAGGCTTCACTGACCGCTCCACGTACAGCTTGAAGTCAGATTTATAAAGAAAAAAACGTCATGTTTATAGTCGGTTATATATGACATGTCTGACTAGTGACTAGGGATAAGCATACACCTCCGTCTTACTATGCCACGTTGAAAATGTTTCACATAATGCCCGGGGAGTGGGGGGGGGGGGGGGGGGGGGGGGTTGTCACTCCCAACATATGACTGGCTACGCACCCGCGTCCAACAAAAAAGCTATACGGCGTCGTCGACGTTCTCCTTTAAAAAGGGGTGGGTTTTCAGCACTCATCGAAAACAAAAACAAAAGGTATCTTTTTAGGTTCATTTTGCGCCATTAAGGGTAGATTTTCAAAGCATTACGCCATTTAGGGGTGTAAACTTACGATGGTGCGATACGCCATTTAGGGTCCATTTCAGAGGTTAATGGACACAGCTGGTGGGTAGCACTTGTGTATGAGAATGACCCCCCCCCCCCCCCCCCCCCCCCCCCCCCCCCCCCCCCCCCCCCACCCGGTCATAATATCGACTCTCAAGACATGAGAATAGTCGAAAAATACAATCCTATATAATCACCACTCAATGGGCAGTGTCGACATGCGTCCTGAAATCCGAGACGGTTTGGGCAGCAGCCTGCCCATATTTGCGACAATGCGGCAACACCGACTCTCCAATGAAGAGTCCCTTATTCAACTGGGGGGCGCCGTGTCCGAAAAGGGGGTTGGATTGCTTGCCTGTATATATGCTGTAGAAGAAAACTAACTGATCATCAAAACATAGACTATACATTTATACAAATAAGACCGTATTATGATGGGGCATCAGAAAGAAACTGTCCATACTGCGAGATAAATTTAAATGGCGTATCATTATTTTGAAGGAAATTATTTATCATAGAATAAGAAAATATCGAATGCATTCTATAAAATATGTGTCATAATTGATTGACCTTTCTTCCACTTTTATTGCAGAGAAACAGCAGAATGGCAATAAACGAGAGAAGCAAACAAACTAGGAACAATTAAACAGTTTATCACAAGCGCTTTAGTCTAATTCAATAATATATTGATAAAGCGATCGCAAAGTTTTAATTGTGTGGAAGCACATTGTCATTTTGAATAATGAGCACGATCATAACAGCGACACAAACTCGGGAGTTCAATTAATCACTACAGTATGACATTACTTGAACAGTTAAATTAATAAATAAAAACTGTATTTCGTGCTCAGAAAAGCACCAGTTTGAAGTAGGGAGGTGGCGGACAGCAATTCTAAATCCCTAAGGCCCGCACTGGTCATCAAGGAGCTATAATAGCGGACGTAATATTGTGGATGGGGAAACGTCAATTAATTATTCAACCTAGGGTAGTATTCCCAACCGGGATAGCCTTGGCCAAAAAGTAATTTACAATCTCATTACAGCCCGCCCCCCCCCCCCCCCCCCCCCCCATTATTTAATTAGCAATGTCACTGCTTGACCTTGATTCCATTTCCTTTACCAAGTAATGAGAGAATGACGATAGTCATGACAATGGCAGAGAAAAACAAAAGGCGGGTATGTAGTTCATTATCACAAACCATGACAACGTGTAATTGATCCAATTATGCTGAACTTACAGCCAACGCCTACGCTTTGTTATAGTGTATTAATTGCATCTTTCGAAGGAAATATGCAATTCTAAAGGCCCGATTTGTCAAGTAGCGAACGTAGCATCATGGGCAGTGATGGGCAGTTGCGTAGATAAGTAAGCGAGAGATATTTCCCCTCCTTCTCCCTACCCCCCCCCCCCCCCCTCCCCCCTCCCCATCCCATATGTAATCCATATGTAATCATCCTCATTACCCCTTTCAGCAAGAAAGTATAAAGCTATAAGACTTAGCACTTTCATATTATTTTTCATTCGGGGGGGGGGGGGGGCATGGGATTCGTGGCCTTCTTAGGTGCACATTGGAATAATTTCACAGGAAGGCCGGGACAACATTTGACACCCTATCTTCGCCACAAGTGAGCAAAACCCCATCAACTGACAGTTAAAATTGGGATAATCAAAACTTTCGCATTATTTTTATTCACTCGTGGGTACAAACATGTTAATACATATTATAACCTAACAGTAAAGTGTTTAATTTATTTTCAACTGGAGAGGATACTAGGTTTTGAAGTGTCCAAAACACATTCTGGTTTCATCACTTGTATTGTGTCCATGAAACAATTGATAAACATGTAACACGATTGCTCATTCGATGTAGATTAAACATGCTCGAGTTGCTTCCTCCCTGAACCCTCCCCGGGCTGTCGGTCCTTGCTCCTACTCATATGTGACCGGTAAAGATGTAGAGGAAGTCACGCAATGTCATTGCCTTCAGGCTCCATTCATGTGGAGTGCACTCGTAACATCAAAATGAATATATGGGACCACATAGCAATTATACAACCAAATGGTACTTGTAAAACTGGGCGAAAACATCCTTAGAATAGGCCAGTGCCCGATCAGTAAATGTAGCATACACCACCTCGGGAAAGGTCATACTTGAGAATGTCCTCCCTTCCGGAGGGAAAAAAATAGTTCTTCGGTTTTTTTTCCCGCGCAATGAATAGCCTAGTTAGTTAGTTAGACCCCGTTTACAGTGAAAAAAAGGCCCCTCGGCCCGGCCTTTTTTTCACTTTAAACGCTCAAAAGGCCAAATGCGGGGCCAAAAGTGGCCGCGCATTTGGCCCCGCTCTGGAAGTAGTTTCGGCCGCGGCCTCGGCCCGCTTTTTCTCACTGTAAACGCACGCAGGGCCAAATGCGGTACCAAATTGGGAAAACAATTCATTGCAAATAACGCGCCTTTGTTCTGTGACCCCGGCGCGCCCCCAAATTAATGGTTTGTTATATTGTATTTCTGTGTTTGTTTACATGCAGAGCGCCACTACGACAAGATATTGAAAGGGCGGCCGGGCCGAGACCGCCACTGTAAACGCACAAAATTGAGGGGGCCGAGTACCGCAATTTAGGCAGGGGCCGAGCCGCGGCTCGGCCCGGCCCTGCACTGTAAACGGGGTCTTAGTCGAGTTAGTGACTGAAATAAATATTTGATAAACGTAATAATAGGCCGTGGTTTTAAAGAGGAATTCCACCCCAGAAATGTGATATTTGATATAAAATGAGGTGAATATGAAGAATCGGGATCGAAAATTTGAGCCAAAACGGATAAGCAATAAAAAAGTTATGACAGGACGAACTTTGCTCCGATTTTTAGTATCGTTCGCAATTGCTATCGATCGTGACGTCACTTGCGAGCTGCAGCCATTTTGACTTCTACATGGAAATTTAACAAAATTTAAATTTTCTTCATAACAAAGCAAATTTATGAGCTTACACATTCAAATGAGGTTGCCCCATCGATATTCTTTTATGAATTCGTGAAAAAAGGAGAGAAAAGTTAATTTTTAGCATCGAAAAATGAGAAATAAGTGTATTTTCATGTACTAAAGCCATGGCGAGGTGCTCGTGAATGAGGTTGCATATGGCGGCAATTTTGAAACGATCGCTCATTATTACATAATGTTCAAACAGGTATAACTCCCGTGTTTCTTGTCCGATTTTGATCAAATTTTCACCAATCATTCGTCTTGTTCTGCTTATTCAAAAAACGAATAGTTATATCAGGCCCGGACTACCCCTTTAAATGATCGAAATAACATTATTTCTGTATTATTTTATAAATTGGTTAATTTTAAATTATGATTATGGATTTGGATTTTTACAGGAAAATATGATATATTATTTGACCATTTTCACTTTCTCCCTTATATTTCTATCCTATAGTATCTATTGTAAAACAACGGAAATAAAATAAGCGAACATCATTTATAAACATAATAAAGGAAACAGTGAGGCTTTAAAGGGGAATTCCACCCCAGAAATGTGATGTTTGCTATAAAATGAAGTGAATATGAAGAATCATGATCGAAAATCTTAGCCAAAACGGTAGAGCAATAAAAAAGTTATGACAGGATGAACTTTGCTCCGATTTTTGGTATCGTTCGCAATTGCTATCGATCGTGACGTCACTTGCGAGCTGCAGCTATTTTGACTTCTACATGGAAATTTTACAAAATTTAAATTTTCTTAATAACAAAGCAAATTTATGAGCTTACAAATTCCAAAGAGGTTGGCCCATCGATATCTATGAATTCGTGAAAACAAGCAGAGAAAAATACATTTTTAGCAACGAAAATGAGAAATAAGTGTATTTTCATGTACTAAAGCCATGGCGAGTTGCTCGTCAATGATGTTGCATATGGCGGCAATTTTGAAACGATCGCTCATTACTACATGATGTTCAAATAGGTATAACTCCCGTGTTTCTTGTCTTATTTTGATCAATTTTTCACCAATTATGCCTCTTATTCTTCTTATTTAAATTACGAATGGTTTTATCAGGCCCGGAATACCCCTTTAATTAGTCCCCCTTTCCTAACTTGTTTTTTTTATACAAAATGTAGATGAATTCTCGTTTGATACTTTCTTTTATCAGAATGCATTGTTTTTTTATTTTTTATTTTTATTTGTATGTCATAAGTATGCCCTGTGTGTTAGAAAAACGCCGGGTTTAAAATAAAATTGAATGTTAAAATGTCAATTGTTTGACTTTATTTAATGCCGTTTATTTGCGAAGAACGCAACCACTTGGATGGCCTTGCTATTATGAAGGGGGTTCTGTGACTGATGAATGAACATTAACCCGTTCCCAGTTAGATATAGCCATTCCCATGCCTGTATACACAGTGCGCTAGGGCCCCGGAGGCAATTGGTTAAATAAAAAAAATTCATCGCAACTAAGAAATTGAACAAGAAGCTTAGAGTCACAGAAAGAGCGATGGAGAGTATTATGGTAGGAGTTACAAGAAGAGACACGGTCAGAAAACAAATGCCAGGGATATCATATATGAAATCAAAACAAAGAAAGAGAGATGGACAGGCCACCTTGCAAGACGTAAAGAAATCAGATGGACACATAATATAACTTGGACACCAAGAACACAAACCAGACGAAGAGGCAGACAGAGTATAATAGGCTTTGGATGGATGACAACAGATATTTTTGGGGTGTTACATGGATGCGACAAGCACAGGAAAGAAGACAATGGAATGATGATGAAGAGGCCTTCCTTCATCAGTGGAGAGACATAAGCTAGATATATTATGTAGATATATAGATAGATAGATAGATAGATAGATAGATAGATAGATAGATAGATAGATAGATAGATAGATAGATAGATAGATAGATAGATAGATAGATAGATAGATAGATAGATAGATAGATAGATAGATAGATAGATAGATAGATAGATAGATATATGTATAGATAGATAGATAGATAGATAGATAGATAGATAGATAGATAGATAGATAGATAGATAGATAGATGTATAGATAGATAGATAGATAGATAGATAGATAGATAGATAGATAGGTAGATAGATAGATAGATAGATAGATAGATAGATAGATAGATAGATAGATAGATAGATAGATAGATAGATAGATATATAGGTATATAGATAGATAGATATACATATACGGTATAGATCGCACAAGTGTGTGATTCATATAATTGTTGAAGACGCTGAAAACTGAATTGATTTGTCGTATTCAAATACAAGAACGAGAGGAAAATATTTAGTTTACAAAGCTTTGCATTATATTTTAGGGGATGAATACATGCATAGTGAACAATATGATCTCATCATAAGCCAGACTAGCCAGTAGTATAGCTTTGAGCCTTTGAATACAAATCTCGCTTTCACAAACGAGTTGGTTAATTGGATGCGAGAAAGTAATTTGATTAAATGCAAATGGCAATGATTATTACTGAAGGACAATGAACATGTGCAACTTGAGAGCAAATTGAGGAAGCACTATAGGTGGTGAGGACCGCTACGGGGATTTCCCCTTCTCAATATATACTTCGTTAACATGGTTAATGGAAATAGGTCCATGTTACTCTTGGTTCCTCCCACGTTCATATCGAGGACGATACTGTTGTGGAATGAATGTAGGGGAGACACTATACATGGCGCCCTTACGCCAATGGGTAAGTCATCTTGCTGGTATATAGGGCTGCTGAACGTGTCGTAGCGTGGCCGGACTGATCGGGGGGGGGGGGGGGGATAATTATTGGAGGCACACAATGGGCCCCGTTACAGAACAGATGCGATCGATTGTAAAGTCGAAATTGCTTGTCAGATCGTGTGACTAAATGCACAAATCTGATTGGTTGAAATACGCAAAGTTTCTGACTTGATGCAATTAATTGCAATTTTACAATAGATTGTATCTCTTTATGCAACGGGGCCCTAATATGTTTTTCTATTTTTGTTTAGGTTTGCCCCCGTAGCTATGTCACTAGCTATATCCTGGAGCAGGTACAGTTATTGTGAGTCGTTGGTATATATGCTCTGATTTGGGCTCGAAACCACTGTCATAAGGCGGATGCGCTAACTCTGAACCACTGCAGTCAAATGCAATCGGTTAATATAGCTCAGCATGTTGAGAGCTTTTTCATGTAAAATCACACTTGTTTTTAAAATGTGTTCTCGTGAAATCTTTGGAGTAAATCAAGCTATATACATGTGTTAATATAAGTACGTTTTCAAAAAAAAAAAGAGGAAGCACGTACATGGAATTCATTTTAAAAAGTCGGGCATTGATTCCTGGCCATAACAAAAAAAAACAAGTAAGCCTTTACTTATTAGTGTTCATCTTTTACTCATGCTCCGGCTGAATTGCCTTCTGGCGTAAAACATTGTATTGATTCCATGAGTCTGTATTTCCTTTGAGACGCTCGCTTGCATAAACACTGTCATGTCATCGGCAGCTACAGACATCCCCACCTAGATATGTCATGTTTAACCACTTGAAGACTTGAGTCGGTGATTCTATGGCCTGGATGAGACATTACGGAGTTTTCGCAAACCTGAGGACGACGAGTAGTGGGGTGGTTAAGGGGTCCATGACTGCATTTTGGGGTACGATTGTTTTACTTGGCATACGTACTCCTTGGATCAAAAGAAGAAAATTCGTCAAAAGAGACACTCTGTATCTATGCAAATTAGGCCTAATTTCCATAATTGATACAGGGTGTTTCTTTGGATAAATGTTCTTCTTTTGATCCAATGAGTTTGTATGCCAAGTAAAACAATTGTACCCCAAACTGCAGTGAACACCCATATTTGTGGCCCCTACTAGAAGAAATGACGTCATTTAGGCGATAAATTACGTCACTTACGTTCTCTCTCGTCGTCTGGCCAATCTGAGCACTAGTTCATGCTCGATTTCATGTTCGTCGGAAAATCCAGTGCACCGTCTTCAGAATTACGTAATCAGAGAAGTATCAACATGTATATGTATGTGTGTGTGTTTTATACGTGTATGTGTATGTGTATGTGTGGTGGATTATGTAACTGGTGTATGCGTGTGTGTTTGAATGTGTGCGTGTGTGGCTTTGTGTACGTGTGTGTGCATTTGTGCGTGTGTGTGTTTGTGAGTGTATATGTGTTTGTTTGTGTTTGTTGGAATGCGAGTGCCTGTGTGCGTGTGTGTATATGCGTATGTGTACGGGTATGGGTATTTGTTTGAGTGTGTGCGTGTGTTTGTGTTTGTTTGAGTGCTCGCGTGGATGAGTGTGCGTGCGTGTGTTTGTGTTTATGTGGATGTGCGTGTGTGGGTGTTTGTGTGCATTTGTGAGTGTGCATTCATGTGTTTGTGTTTGTGTGGGTGTGTGTTGTGTATCTGTATGCGTATGTGTGGGAGTTTTATTAATGTTGTGTTTGTGTGTATACGCGTGTGTAAGGGTTTGTGTTTGTGTGAGCGCATGTGTGGGGTGTTTGTGTGCATTTTTGTTTGTTTGAGTGCGAGTGCGTGCGGGAGTGGATGTTTGTGCGTGTGAGTATACGTGTGTGTGTGTGTTTGTGTGATTGAATGCGTGTATATGTGTGTGTGTCTGTGTTGGAGTTTGAATAATTCAGTCGGGTCGTGTGTTTGCGCATGTGTATCTTTGAAAGTGTAAGGTGTGTGTGAGTGTTTGTCATGATTGTGTGTAGAAGGGAACGACGTCATTGTGAACGCGCGTTAACTAAAAACGAAAATGGTTCAAAGGCAGCGATCAGGTAGTGAACAGCACGGGTTGACTACATCCAATAGACCGCTTCTGTGATGTATGCAAATAATATTCGTATGACGTATAGACTCCCCGTTGGCAAACTTAACAATAGTAACTAGGTTCGGCAAGATAAGTATGCCGGAGCTTACCGGACCTAGTTACTATTGTTAAACAGTGCCAACGTGGAGTATTACGTCATACGCGTATTATTTGCTTATACAGGGTGGCCCAGAAATAATGGAACGGGGTATTTTCCATTATAAAGAAACATACAGACTAGGTTCACTGGATAGATAATCTTTTAAAAAGAACTTTGATATCATCAACAGTAATGTTTTTGTTTGGGTGTTCGGAATTACGAATTTCTTTTTAAAAGATTATCTATCCAGTGAACATATTATCACAATGGCAAATACCCCGTTCCGTTATTTCTGGGCCACTCTGAAACGGTCGTTCTAGGACGGGAAACTCGTTCTCGTCCACATTAGCGAAAACTCCCTATTGTCAAAGGTTGTCCCCTTTTTAACTGAGTCGCATTATACCTAGATTAGATACAGAATTCACTTACATAATCTATTTACCAGAATTGTTCTTGTATTTGAACATGCTTTTTTAAAACAAATATATGACGGTATTAAAGGAGAATTCCGGACGAGTTTTTAAAAAGTACAGTATATTGGAAATAAATCTATGGATGTGCTTGAATATTTTCAGGTTTTGACTCTCTTTGGTTGATTTCTAAGAGATTTTTCTAATGTCATTAACTCTGAGGAAATAATTAAATTTACTGCACACAATCATGAGACCCTTACGTAGCACCCTCACTTTGCTCAATTTCTTGAGTAGGCTTGAATCCGGTGCCACTGCATTGTGATCACTGCATGTGTCATTCATAATAGCCGGCCATGCAGAGACAGGAAATTCAATAACCACGTTTACAGGACTTTGTGTCTATTCAAATTCCAGTGAAAGCCAAACGTGTTACAATTTCGGGCAGGCAAGTATTTTCAAACGGTTCAACAATGCAGTAATGCTCAAAGGCACGGTTGAGTGGCGCATCGTGGAATAAACTATTCATGATCGAGCATTGTATTGGTCCGATCAAAAGAACACATTCGCTGCAGTGTAAAAACATAGATAGGCGCATAGTGAGGGTCGCACGTCACAAATTGGTGCATTGTGGGATAGAACAAGCTCGCTCGTGAATTTGTGTCATTAGAATTTCAAAGCCAATTATAAGAACCCACAATCATACTTTTTTCACACAAAATTGTGTTTATTGACCTAGAATATCTGTCTTTCAATCATTAGAAGCTTGAAATCGTGTGGAAGTCCACTTTAACTGATTAATGGATTCTAATAACCAAATGTCAAGGTAATAAAGAAGTAAAAGTGTCATTTTGACGCACTACATTGTTACGGCCCTAATACCTACATTTTATTTGAAAATGATTAGATACGGTTCCTCATAAATCTATCATAATATGCCATTTCCCCCGAGACATAGAACAAGCTATCGATTTATCCTAAAAATGAATCAGTGTTATTTGTGAGACACATCATGTCTTCACGAAACATTGCCACGCGCCATCGGCTGCAGCACCAGCTACAAATGCATAGGCGAAGGAGATGGGGGTTGGGGGAGGGGGTTGCAGCACCCCGGGAGTTTGGAAACCGGGCAAAATCGGGCAAAAAAACCCTCAAATTCGAGCAAAGCATGTCATATTCGCATGGGCGTCGATCTGTCATTGATACCCATTCATCAGGGGGGATGATCTATTCATTCATCCCCCCCTGATGAATAGGTATTACGTAAGTATCGACGCCCATGCATATTCGGGCAAAACCATGAGGTATTCGGGCAAAATCAAGTTATATTCGGTCAAATCTGGTGAAAAGGTGGGAAGGATAATTATTTGGGCAAAAGACTTCAGCCTATTGCAAATGTACTCACCTAGATTTGTCATGTTGTGCCACTTGAAGACACAATGACTGAATTCCAACCAGGTACCTCTTGCTGTGTCATAAAAGTGATACAGGAAAATATATTTTAAACCAATTAAATAATTAATTACAATAATATACAACACACGAAGACAAGCTGGTTATGCAAATTTTTTTAAATTATCGAAATATCATTAATGACATAATACCCCAAGCACTAAAACACTATTTACCATGTAACACCCTTTATTTCACCGTGTCTGCGAAACTGAAAGGGTTTGGTTTTCTGAGAATGCTCTCGTATGTATTTTATATGCACCTCAAGGTACTGAACATCATATTGATTTCGGTATACATATGAATTATTATGGATTTAAATAACAACGTTAATCGCATTGAAGTAAAACGTGTCATGGCGAATCTAACATTGTGCTGGCATACACTGGCATAGTATATTTCAGTATATTATATAATATAAACACATTGTACATCAAAATCAAATCTATGACATTGAACGAATGCTAAACATGTAATAGTTGATCAATCTTTGTTGACATACACTATAAGGCCCTTAACCATTATAATTATACTTCATTTGGACTAAAGGGTACACTTTCGTGATAATTTCTGATATTTTCTCTGATATTATGTATTCCCCCCGAGGTATTAAACATGCTATTAATTGAGAATCAGTGTTATCCATTAGACGCACGATTGCGTGCTCGATAGTCATAACCGCTACAGGGCAGACCTTACCTACTTACACGCATGCAGCAATGTTGTGCATGCTCGACCACCAAACCGGCTCTGCGCTTTCATTTCTTTGTTGTTTCGGGCTGTTGGGTATAGGGGTTGGGGCTGTTTGATTGTCCTTTTAGCAACCGCTAGGTCAGACATTTCTGGCTTGCCCGACAGTAATTGTACATCTATTATCCTGCCCGGTTATGGGTAGGCTTTACCAAGGAGTTACTATGGGATGGAGTCGCAACTGTCACTAATTGATTAAAATCACCTGCCTATATTATAGAGTACCGAAGTAGTGACGTCACATGCTTTTGTTATGGCATAGTAATGGTTCTAAACAACTTTTCCTTTCATACTGGCATTAAGTAGTGGGTCGGAGCCGGACGATTGCCTTCTTAGCAACCGCTAGATCCCCAATTCATTACTTGCCTGACATTGTTTAGAACCATCACCCATGGCAATGAATAGCTCTGACGTCACACTTCGGTACTCTATAAAGGCGAAGAAAAGGCGAAGTGGGGCTTTGCGGTTTATTTAAAGGGGACCACCAGGCAAAGAACAGCAAATACCTTTATGTTTTGGTATACCGTTGGGTGATATTAAAGGCCAATGCACCTCTAGAATAGAGTTTATCCTACTTTATACATCGTAATATGCTTGTTCATTTCGCATAACAATACCCCGACTGAGATTTCTGCTTTGGAAGAAATATGTGCAAACACAATTGGGTACACCCATAGAAGTAATATATACATTTTCGCCTTTTTCACTCATTACTCAGTCATATTGTATTCATTTACCATGGAATTTTCACACAAATCAGATTAGAGAAATACATATTTTATCAACACTTCTTCGTTTTTTACACATGTAAACAATGTTACATTTCCAATCGATGTCAACAAGAATAGCAAGAACATAACGTCAATCGTTTTGTTCGAACTCGATGCATATTATGAAGGACAAGTCAATGTCGGTCAGGGTTGGGGGAAAATCGTGATTTTTTATTTTTTTATTATTAAAACAAATCTATTTATTTGATTTAAATCGCCATTTTTTGTTTTATTTAAATAAGATTTTTAGATTTTTTTTCAAAATGCATTCAATATGTTTGCGATTCAATCATTTTTTCCAGTGCATTACATGTTGAAAGAAAGGACAGAGATGGAAAAACAAATATGCTATTAATTGATTTTGGGTACTTTTGTATTACTTTGTATTTATTATTGTATTTTGTACAAGGATTTTGTGATTTTTATGATTTCTTTACGAAAATGCTTGGGTAATTGAAACCATAACAAGTTCAATGAAATTGAAGAAAGACAGAGAAAATGATTATGATAGAAAAGGAAAGCGAGCAAGAAAGAGAGATAAAGAGTGTGAGGAATAGAAAGGGAAAGCCAGAAATAGAGAAAAGAGGCGGAGAAAGAGAAAGCAAACATGCAAGAGAGGGAGAAAAAGTGGGAGAAAAGGGACGCAGAGTTGGAAATTACACAATTAAATGAGATTTACAATCAACAATATATCTCCGCTGGCACATGAAAACCATCAATGGGCTAGTGAAATTCCACAGGTGTAAAACGGTCCCGAATCGGTTTACAGGGAACGTTCAGTTTTGGTATACATAGAGGGTGCTTCAATAAATAATTTTGTGTGAGGTAATGGAAAAAGTGTAGAATTTGAACAAGCATGTAATGGTAATAATAAAACCAACTGTATTTGGTCGAAATTGGTTCTGAAAGGGCTGAAATATCCATACATAATCCGATTGGAATAAATGTGGGACCCATTCACCATTTATTTAAAAATCTATAAAATGGCTACTCTTTATCGAAAATATACCAAAGAGGTTTTTATATAGTTGTTAATGATCTCTCTATTGAATCATTATTTTAACAAAACATCACATTCACAATTTTTGTTATGAAAAATGGTTGAAACCAATATTTGTTCAGATTGCAAGTATGTGTTACAAGCATTCCGTTTGACCAGAACTTTACTATCCATTTACCGGTAATTTGTGATTTTTCAGTAGCCTGGCCGAAAGTCTATTGCACTATTATTCTGAGAGGGGGTTAACAATTACGCACAACGGGTAACGCAAACCAGTAAAGTTGTTTGATAACCATCTGCTTTAAAGATAGTTTTCATCTTTTTCAGAAAGATCTTTTTTCATAAACCACAAGAATACTATAATGTACATCCTGTTTGGTGAATTTCAAGTTCACAGTAATGCAGAACTTCAATGTTGCTAGAAAAAACAATCGCTTTGTAATCTTACGCCCTCCGCACACAGAGTCGACTCGACCCGATCCGACTGGTTTTCAGGCAGGCTAGAGTCGGTTTCGCTCAGTCGTAGCCGATTCAACATGTTGAATCAGCCTCGAATGATCTTCGACTGGCTCTTGACCGGCAAAAAAGGAGTCCTGAGGCAACGTATACTGAGCTGAACGGACTGAAAACCAGTCGGATCGGGTCGAGTCGGCTCTGTGTGCGGAGGGCATTACTCTCTGGCCCATTTTCTTTCTATTCTAAATTATAATCTATATCATGTCATGTATTATTGTTAATCCCTTTCCCAAGTTAACACAAAATCAACCTGTCGCATCATACATCTGATTGAACCACTTTGACTGTGCTTTACCAAATTCATTTCATATTTGATTTTCGAACATCAAGTGCTAACACGATATGCAATAAAGCGTCTGTAAATGCTAGAATAATTAAACGGTCGGAGCGACCGGTTATTCTAAAAATCAATATAGTTCCACTAAAAGATGTTTTCAAGCCCCAATCTGCTCAGACTAGCTCTTAAATTGCTTTTCCCTTCAAACCATAACACAATAATCTCGCAACGTGTGAATTGTGGCTTGCAACAGGTTGATATTATCTTTAAACGAAGATCAATGTGTTATTTTGTCAAAATAGAAAGCTATGTCATTTCAATAGGTTAGCTGTTGCTACGCAAGGCAAGCTATGTAAAGGCGTTATTGTCGATTATAGACCAATCCGTTTCAAGTCTAAAGCCTAGTGCCCACTAGGCGATATGCGCTTGCGATCTAGCCCGAGTTGCTAGCGATCTCGGTTCGGTGTGAATCGCACCAGTTCGCCGCGAGTCAGCCCGATCTCATTGCGTACGCGACCTTTTCGGTGCCCACTATGCGATCTCACGGCGACTTCATATTGTCCCTATTTCCACGCATGCGTGCATGGTTGAGGATTACAGCCAGGTATTGTTCGCTCTTGCTTGTCTTGACATCATAATGCGCTTTGCGAGTTTTTTTAAATAAACCCAGTGCCCACTTTGCGATCTGCGCCTAGCGATCTTGCCCGAATAGGAGCGATCCCCTGAGATCTGTGGTTAAGTCGCAAAGTGGGCACCCCAGATCACTGTAACTCGCGTCCGCAAGGGTGGTGTCGGTTGCGGTCGCCAGGTTTTGGACATGTTGAACAATCTGGCGACCTCCGGCTTCGATCGGGCAAACTCGCAAGCAGATTTGCACAGTGAGCACCGCCCAGATTGGTCTCGATCGCATGTCGGGCGGGATCGCACAAATGGCAAGCCGTTTGAACAATTATTCATATTTCCTGATAACAAGAATCCAATCCTTGATATCAAGAATTCTGTTTTTATATATAAATAATTAAATTCTTGATATCAAGAAATAAATTCATGATATCCAGAATTCAATTTCTTGATATCAAGAATTGAATTCTTGAAATAATAATAATAATAATATATAGCATTTATAGAGCGCCATGTATCTAGGTGCCCTATTCAGAGGCGCATTATTACCCTTGGTCATCAGGTACAGTTCAAACCCGCACAACTATCTTATGCACCATCTCAACTCCCAGGGGAGCATACTAGCCCAAGCTGCCCAAGAATTACCATTGGTTAACAACAGAAAATAATTTCTTTACATCAAGAATTCGATGTTCAGTTATGCGAAACTGCTTTTCAACGGCGCCCTGCGAGAACCAAGAATTCTTTTCTTGATATCAAGAAAAGGAAATAAATGTTAAAACGGCTAGCCAACAAATTCCAACAAATTTAACAAATTCCAAATCAAACAAGCGTTAATCCATGGCTATTGTATTCCTCGACAATGCGTCAAAATGGGGCCAAGGCATGACCCCGAAGAAGTCACACTGAAAAGATCGTGTGCACAATGGAATCGGGCTGACTCACTGCGAACTAATGTGATTCCAAAGTCGCTAGCCCAATGCCCACTACGCGATCTTGCCCGAAATAGGAGCGATCCCCTGAGATCTGTGTTAAGTCGCAAAGTGGGCACCAATGGCCGCACCAGATCGCCGCGAATGCGATCGAGACCGATCTGGTCGCCAGATTTTTGAACATGTCAAAACCCCGGCGACCGCAACCGACACCACCCTTGCGGACGCGAGTTACAGCGATCTGGTGCGGCCATTGGTGCCCACTTGGCGACTTAACCGCAGATCTCAGGGGATCGCTCCTATTCGGGCAAGATCGCTCTAGATCGCTAGGCCCAGATCGCAAAGTGGGCACTAGGCTTTAGTCTGCCATAACTGGGGGGCTTCAAGCATGTCTAGTATTCTGAACAAAGGTCCTTGATTGTTTAGTAGACAATAATACACCTGACATGTTGCATAACGGTTGAAACCTATTCAAATTATATTTTGTTGTACTCTTGGAAGCCCCCCCCCCCCCCCCCCCCCCCAGGTGGCCAGGTATGGCCCTATATACTTGACACCGGATTTGTCTATAGTAGCATTTGTTAGACCAATACTACTCTTTGTGTTTCCAAAAGTACATTCAACATTTTGCCTAGAAAATGCGCTCTGGGGAATCGTTTAAGCCCATGTGTATATTAATCCAATATAAATTTTCAGCATTTTCTGATCCTAATTAACGTCAATCGCGACTTTTTAGGTTTTGCCTTTGTATAGTTTGTGGGTAGTTTGCGCTATTCAATCCAAGAGGTCACATATTTTCAGCCGATGCATTCCACGACTTGTATTGTTCTCCATTCGTGGTGAGGTGTGGAATCTATAAGGATAAACAATACACATTGGCATTCGGGTATAACACACTTTACATAAAAAGGGGTGCAGAGCTCGTACATGCATCATTCTGTTTATCTGAGTATCTGACATTGCTTGAACTTGGTTATCATTTTTGGAAACATCAGCTTTTAGTTGCAACTTGCAATATTGGTGTTCATCGTTTCAAAATGAAGACGAGTATTCTTGGGGTGTTTTTCATCATTACACTATTGGTCTCCGCAAGTTTCGTCGTAGAGACAGGTAGGCCTATCGGCATGATAAGGGGAGGGCCAACATCGAAAAAGTGGCTTCCTTAAGGACTTAGGTTGCCAGATCTCCACAACAAGTTTAAACCAATTTTATTTGCAAGTATTTTTAGTGAGACAAATTAATTCAGAGGTCTACCTCAACAAATTTGTTGCGAACACCTCCAAATCCAAGATGGCGTCCAAACAAGTAGCCGTTTTGACTTGCTATAGATTATTGGCAAGATCTCACAAACAACACCTGGAATAAGCATGATTTTGCAGTCATATTGAAGACAATCACATTTCCTATAATCTGATACCAAACACAATGGGTTTCAGAATATGTAACACGGTCATTTTTAGCCCCAAACTCAAATTTTAGGCATTTCCCCCCAAAAATATGAAATTATTGATTTACATAATTCGGCATATATCGATAATTGCATTAGCAGTTGAATTAATACTTTTCGAAAAACTGTCCAATTATATCAACAATACTCTCTAAAAATGTCAAGTGTATATTGTATCTGAACAAAAAGTTATAGTTCTTGGAACTCAGCATTTGATATCGACAAATACAGCAAATTTGTACGATTTCCAACACTATACAGGGTGCCCCAATAAATGTAATTCTTGTTTACGGACTTTATTCAAGAATTTCTCCTAAATAATGACATATCGTTGATACCTTTTTTAGTAAAACCTTCAGTTTTCTTCTTTTATGTCATAAATATGCCGCCATCGGTTTGCAATAGTACACGAAAATAGTGTATTGGTAATTTCACTGCAATGATAAATCCATCATGCAAAGTGCATAGTGCAATATTCGAATGGGAGGCACTCGTCATTTACAGTTATATCGACCATATCTGGATAATTATGTTTTTAACATGATTATTATTCGGAACACCACAGTTAGCTAGAATTTTCCAGGGTTCGGAAAACACTTTAAATAGGCTATTATGTTTAACTTAGGGTAACTTTTTGTTCCACCACGTACATTTGTAACCATAGTAACAACAACAATAGAAATAGAATAAATCATATATCTGGCTAATATACAAGCCGCATTATGCACACTAATTTTCGCGTGAACATGGAGGAAGACAAATCACATGCGAAATAACACCCTATAGCTGATATTTTTAAGTTTTTAAAGTAAATATTGGTTGATTTGGTATATTTTTGTCCATATATATTTGTCCATCGGCTGTTGTTACCATGGTTACACGAGTACAGTGTAGTAAAAAAAATTAACATTCAGCTTGCTGAGGCTTTCGGTGTTGTGCATATTAGTTTAGCAAATGAGTTTGTTTTGTTTTAATACTGAGTCAGACAAATTATATAGACCTTTATGGTCTCCAAGTACATGTATAATAAGATATGAAGGGCATGAAGGGTGCGTTCCTCGCGATCAAGATGGTGTTCGAAGCTAGATACGCTCTGCACATATTACAGTATGTCCCGAATATTGTGTTTTGTGTTTTGTATTGTGTATGATAATGAGCATGATCTTGATACTGTTTTAAACATGATCATGGACACCCAGTATGATTCGAATTCGCAATACGCATGGCATGCGCGTCAGTATGCAGCTGACTGGAATGCTCCGTGTGGAGTGGAATTAAGTTCATTTTTAGCGTCTGATTTATGATAAATGCAGTTAAACAAATACAGGACAGACACGACATCTACGCAGACTACATAATGATGGTGAAATATTCATCATATTACAAGAAATGGTGTTTCTTTTTGTATTTGTTCATAACTGGAATTGAAGGTGTCCCGAGATTGACGCAATCATTTGGTATACAAGTCTTCTTATTAAGATTACACATTTTTGAGACACCCTGTATAGCATGAGAAATCATGCAAAACTACCCATTTTGTGGATAGCTAATGCTGACTTCAAGTACTATAACTTTTTGTTCAGATACGGTATGCACTTGAAATTTTCAGGGAGTATTGTCGATATAATTGGACAGTTTCTTGAAAAGTATTAAATTGACTGCTAATAGAATCATCGATTTATACGTAATTATGTAAATCAATAATTTCATATTTTGGGGGGAAAATGCATAATATTTGAGTTTGGGGCTAAAAATGACCGTGATACATATCATGAACCTCACGGTGTTTGGTATCAGATTATAGGAAATGTTATTGTCTTTAAAATTATTGCAGAATAATGTTGATATAAGGTGTCGTTTGGGAAATCTCGCCAATTATCTATAGCAATACAAAACGGCTGCCTTTTTGGACGCCATCTTGGATTTGGAGGTGTTCGCAACAAAATTTTAGAGGTAGACCTCTGAATTATGTTGTCTCATTAAAAATACTTGCATTTAGAATCGGTTTAAACTTGTTGTGGAGATATGGCAACCTAAAGTCACTTTTTTCGACATTGGCCCTCCCCTTATGATTAGAACTCGAGTATAGCAATAACGATTTGTTCCAGTGTGTTCATTAACGTATGGAGCACGCTTAATTTATCGGAGTTCATTTCGAAGTTAGTATTTCATTAAACAAAAAAGTTTCTTTTTAGATGATTCACGTTTCGTGTATAGTATTTTCTGTACGTTATGTAGTAATCAATTCATAATTACAGTACAAGGTAAACGATTAGTAAATCAAGAATCAATTCATAATGTTTAAATCTTCATCATGTTTGTAATTATTTGAATAGATGCACAAACTTAATGATTTGTTATTCGTGTTTTGTTGTTGCAGAGGCGGTGTTCTATAGGAGACGTAGTAGTACTTGGAACCACAAGAATGGCAAGATGGCTGCTGGCATGACTGGTAAGTCTCGACTAGATCAAATCTCAATGCTCCGGCATCTGCATCTTAATCTGTTTTAGTTGCCGCTAATTACCCAAAACCAATTATTTATTCAGATATTTTGAGGCTAGGAAATCCACTCATCGTGTATCAAATTTGCATGTTTTTACTTCAGCTTAAAAGTAGAAATACATGATAGGGTCACTCCGTGTCAAATCGCCCAATGTTATTGATTTTGATCATCGCACGCTTCCATTTTTCTCAAAATTTGTAATTCAGTATTTAAAAGTAGTACAGAAAAGCGTTTTGCCCGATTCACCCAACGGAAAGAGCTATAAATTTCTGTCTTTTAAGCTGGATAACAGTTGTACTACTATAAAATATGTTTTAATCAATTATACAGTTGCAATTAATTTCAAGTCAGAACATGTGAGTAAATGCTCAAATCGGATTTGTTTAAATGTGCATATTTTCTGACTTGCAATTAATTGCGGCTTTACCATCAATTGCAACATAGTTGTACAATATCCCTTTATATGTCCTATATTTCCTCTAAGGTATAATGGAAATAATCAATGTTCAGACCACTATCTGTTGTGACTGACCGCGGGAGGGCTTGGTACGAACAGTCACGTCACGTTCACGTTGACGTCACGTGAACGGTTCTGTACCTTTTGTGAAACAGGTCACCCAAATCTACGAAGTGTAGGGTAAAGTGACCCAACAATTTGTCGTTTTCCATGCCGGTAAAATTCGAAGTGTCGCGTTAACCAAATCGTGACGTGAGCGTTTAATCAAGATTTTTTAAATTGCAAACGCTTGTTACTAAGACTAGACATACACGCACAAAGAGATTTAAAAATGTCGACGAAAATGCCGATACCCCCTTATCAAATCCTTTCAATCATTATGTTTATAATATGTACGTGCATAATTCGGAGAAATCTGAGACGATAATATACAGTTCTGTCATTTAGGTAATGTACAACCATACCACTTGCATTATTTGTCTTGTTATTGGAGTATTTCTAAAGACGTGTCGTGCGTGGATTTTGGCAAATGTTGATTTCCAGCTGAATTGCTACACGCAGCGGACAATTCAGTTCGCATACGCCTGAAGTTCCCGTGCTCGACGTCTGAGCGTACTGGCCCTTAACGGCGTTGTATGTGCATGCCTGTGAAAGTGAGTGAGTGAGTGAGTGAGTTGCAGTGATCAATGAGTTTAAAAGTAATAAAACAATGATTTGATTAATAGTGTTTATTTATGGTTATTGAATCGAGTCAATCTATAAATCAGTCATTTAAAGGGACTTAGTAACATTGTCCAAATCCTCAAAATAAAATTATAATTATAGCGGTTCCCTTATTACTTGTTGTATTCGTATTAACAATAAAATCACGGGACAGGTTTCGGTTTTTCAAATTTCCCTTTTGTTACAAAGATATGTATGATTGAAGTGTTCAGATAAGAAAAACTCCGGGCGAGTTTTTCTTCTGTGTACAAAGTGAGTGCAGTGAGTTACTGAATATCACTTTGCATTTTCGCTAATTACTTGGCCATACAATGTCCATTTGACTTGAAATTTGCACACAATACCCTGTGGACATATGAGATAACAACAATATACATTGCATCAACCATTCATCACTTTTTGCACATGTCAACAAAGTTACTAGATCCCTATAAACAATCAATTAATCAGTCAATCATTATAATGAAACAATCACACCAACCAATCAATATTAAATAAATCAATTAATGTATTTGACATTCGAACTAGCTACTTGTAGGCAGTGGCGTACCCAGGATTTTTTCAAGGGGTGGGTGTAGGGGGGGGGATATTTCGTCAGACAAATTGAAGTAAGCGGGGGGATTGTGGGTAGGGGGTGTCCGTAGAAAATGACCGCAGCCGAGGACGAGACCAGGAACGGTCACAAATTTCGAGGCCGAGACCAAGACATTTCTTGAATTATGTAAGGGGGTGGGGATGGGGGTAGGGGGTGTCCATCCCCCTGCCCCCAGGCCTGTGTACGCCTATAATTGGTATTTACAGTATAGGTAGGACGGGTTCGTTCACGATTAAATTTACCGAGAATTAGTCTCTTCTCAACGACAATTTACATTAATTTGTTTTACGCAAGCGCCAATTTACGTGAGCTTTCATGAATTGCATATAGTATATCTACAAACTGTTGGGTCACGTAACCCAACACTTCGTAGATTTAGGTGACCTGTTTCACAAAAGGTACAGAACCTTCACGTGACGTGACGTGAACGTGACGTGACTGTTCGTACCAAGCCCCGCGGGAGGTTGCCATGCCTTCTAGCGATCCCGTATGTCATGTTGTCTGAGCATGGACTAGTAAAAGTGGTTTACGTAAATAGTGACATAGCACCAACAACGTTTAAATAACCCACTTTTATCACCTATTACACAGAAGGCACACGGTAAAATACTGAAGGGATGACAAAAAAGTACACGGTAATATATTGTTTAGATGTTGTCACCTATCACCTGGGTGACGAGGTACTCAGTCAAGTACCGTCTGAGGGGTTAGGGTTAGGGTTAGGGTTAGGGTTAGGGATAGGATCACTGTACAGATTATCCCACCGTGTCCATCAGATTACAGAAGATGTCATCCCTTCAGTATTTTACCGTGTGCCTTTCTTTTTTTTTACGGTGGCTTACTGTGTGCTTTTTGTGAATCGGGTGCTTTTATGCACCCTCGGATGAGGCATGCGAAACCGTCACTTCAAATGTAACTAACGCATGATCGTTCTCAAAGTGGAATATGACCCCATATTTATGCCGTTTCTAATAGAAGCACGGAACAGGTTTTGGTTTTTCGAATTTCAGTTTCGTTAATAATGTATTTACGATTAAAGGGATAGATCAGTTTGGGTTTAGAGGGTGCTTCGAAAAAAAACAATTTGTAAGGGAATAAGAAACTAAAAAACGAAAAACGAAAAGCTAACATTTTAAAGAAAAATCAACTTTGTTCAAAATCGGTTCAGACTTCAGATAATGCTAGCTAGCTGACAAAAATAAATCAAATTGACATTAATGTTGGACTAACTTTTATACAAAAAATTAAGAAAATGTTTTAAAATCCTATACATTTTTTGTTGCAAGATTATTTTTGATCTCTCTATTTAATATATAGGTTTTCCCATTCATTTTAACACTTTTGTCATTCAATTTCATTAATTCGTAGTTCTATTTCGTCCCGAGAAACCAACAGACCGTAAATCCCAACTTCAATTTCGTCAATGATCAATCTAATTCGTCATTTGTCAATCAATTTCAAACACTTCTCATTCAAAATCGTCAATTGGCATTGAAATTCGTCTCCGCCGCTGAGCGAGTGGTGAATGTTAAGACCAAATTCGTCTTTGTTCAACCAATTTCGTGATTTTGTCATTCAAATTCGTCGCATGGTATATATAGCCTTATCATTTTATGTGCCTGTCTGTGTCATGACTATGTAGATGGTATAGGTGGTTATATGGGTGTGTGCGTGCGTGTGTACATGATATTTAATATTGTTTTATATTATAGGTTTTCCCATCAATTTTCAAACTATCGTCATTCAAATTCAAACAATGCTAACTTCAATTTCGTCCCGAGAAGTCAGGAAACTGCAATTGCTACATCGTATTTCGTCATTTACCATTCGAATTGATCAATGGTCGTTCAAATTCAAAATTTGCTATTCGAATTCGTCATTTTGCAATGGAATTCGTCCCGACTGGTCATAAAACGCACAATGTGAAGTTCGAATTCGTCATTGTTCATTCAATTTCAAGACTTCGTCGTTCAATTTCGTCACGTAGTGTGGTTGCCCTGGTCCATATGTATTTCTCATTTCAAAATGAATAACTTAAAAAATAGGTGTTTCTAAAACCATCAACTGATCATAAAACAATTTATTTCGATATTGCGATTCGCAAAACAATAATTGACCAAAAAGTCTGATTGATCCATGCAATAAATTTATGTTGGGGAAACACCATATCAAATTAATGATTTATAAAATACAAAAACTGTTCAATAGACGATAGACTAAAGTTGTATGAATTTCTTGGACACAAAACAAAGACATTGGGTTCAAATATACAAAGGATGATAATGAAATGATGATGAAACAAGTATCAAATACAGCATTCGATATTATTTGACGAAATTGAATGCCCAATGACGAAATTGATCATCACATTGTACACCGGCCGGAATGATCGGACGAAATTGAATGAGCTTTGACTAAAACGATCGGTACATTGAAGAACTTTGTTGCGAAAGAACGAAATTGTGTGATGAATTATGAAATCGATACGATCGGTGAAAGACTTTCCGGACGAAATTGAATGACGATTGTTTGGAAATGGATGGGAAAACTTATATTTCTATGTATGTCTTGAAAAAGAATTTAATACAATTTGTTGTAAACGTGCTTGTGTGCGTGTTGGTGTGCAAATGTATGTGTGTTTGTGAGTGTGTGCGTGTGTTTTGTGCGTGTGAGTTTGTTTTTGAGTGTATACATGTGTGTGTTACCCCCTAAATGATTAATGTTACAATTTTACAATTACATAAAGACAAAATAAAACAGAATATTACAGTGTAAATACATAGGACGAATTTGAATAGAGTTTTAACGAAATTGATTGCCAATAGACCGCTTCTGTAATGTATGCAAATATTATGCGTAGGACGTCAGACTCCCCGTTGGCAAGCTTAACAATAGTAACTATGTCCGGCAAGCTCCGGCAAACTTAGCTTGCCGGACCTAGTTACTATTGTTAAGCTTGCCAACGGAGAGTCTTACGTCATAGGCATATTATTTGCATACATTACAGAAGCGGTCTATTGACGAAATTGCTTTCGCGTTTATGTGTTCAGCAACTGTGACCGACGAATTTGATTTGCAATTGACGAAAATGTGTGACTAATGACTAAATTGTGTGGTCTTTGTGTGAAATTGATCGACGAAAGACGAAATTGAAGTTAGGATTTCCGCTCTGGTGGTTCCTCTGGACGAATTTGAATGACAAATTAATGAAATTTGAATGACAAATGTGTTAAAATGAATGGGAAAACCTATAATTTAACCGAACATTTTTTTTAATAATTGAAACTAATTGTCTGGAGGCGCCCTCTTGTGTTTAGGGCTGCTCTTCTACCATTCAAGCATCATTAAATTATAACCGTTTGTTTTGTGAATGATAACTCTTAGTCTTATTAATTATCAAAATTCGACAAACTGGGATCTAGTAACATTGTCAAAATCCACCAATCTTCGAACTCTAGCGGTTCATTCTTACCTTGCTGTATTTGTATTACAGATATAAGCATGGATCATGTTTCAGTTTTTCTAATTTCCCTTTAGTTAAAAATTAGTTAGGATTAAAGTGTTCGGATGTTTAATTATGCACTGGATATTTTATATTTGTGTACAAAGTCAGTACAATGAGTTGGGGAATATCACTGTGCATTTTCGCTCATTACTTGGCCATATAATATCTATTTCACGTGAAATTGTCACACATTATCCAGTGGATATATCGGGTCACATCAATACACATTTGTATCAACCATTCATCACTTTTTGCACATGTCAACAAAGTTACTAACTGGGTTCCAAAAGAAACTTATCACTTCTTCAGAGCGACGCTCACTAAAATCCATAGCATCAAATTGAATCAATATTTAGACACAGATAAGCTATCATTCTCCTTATGAAGCATATCTGAAAAAATTGAAAGGTTACTTTTGCCAAATAAGAGAAAAATGCGATAGAATCGCTACAGGTCACTTTACAAAAATCACAGAAACTGCTCGCTGCGAACCTCCACGAAAGGCGGTCTATTCAGAACTTTCAATAGCTATTCATTCAACATCAAAGGCGGGTTTTGTAACCACCAGGCTGGCTATTGTCCGTACCGAGCTCCGTGCCCGGAAGGCGAGCAGTTTCTGTGATTTTTGAAAATTACCTCTTGCGATTTCACCCTATTTTATTCTTTGTTGACTAAATCAAACATAATTTTGTTTAGATGTGCATGCTGAGGAATATTATAGCTAATATATGCCCAATTATGATTCATTTTTATGCTTTAGATTTTAATGTGTGTCGCTCTGAAGAAGAAGAAGTGATAAGTTTCTTTTGGAACCCAGTTTAGATCCCGTTTAAAATAACCCTTAAGATCCACTCTCAAAAAAAATAAAAAATAAATAAATAAATAAGGTCTCAAGGTATAATACAAGTATACATGCGAAATCATTCGCACGTTCTTGTGGGACAGTAGATTGTAACCAAAACAACACCATTTTTTATGGATCTGAATTGAAAATAAACTGCCACTTGACACAAACTTTTATTTCTTTATAGGTGTTAATGTCGGCGGCTCCCAGATGTTCCACCAGCCAGACGGGCGCGGGAGATTGGACCTCTGATCAGGACTGCACCCGACTGATGATGGATTCTGGACCTGAACACTATGGTACCTACAACACACCTTCCACTGTATGGACCCTGGACCTGAACACTATATGGTACCTACAACACACCTTCCACTGTATGATGGACCCTGGACCTGAACACTATATGGTACCTACAACACACCTTCCACTGTATGGACCCTGGACCTGAACACTATATGGTACCTACAACACACCTTCCAATGTATGATGGACCCTGGACCTGAACACTATATGGTACCTACAACACACCTTCCACTGTATGGACCCTGGACCTGAACACTATATGGTACCTACAACACACCTTCCACTGTATGGACCCTGGACCTGAACACTATATGGTACCTACAACACACCTTCCACTGTATGGACCCTGGACCTGAACACTATATGGTACCTACAACACACCTTCCACTGTATGGACCCTGGACCTGAACACTATATGGTACCTACAACACACCTTCCACTGTATGGACCCTGGACCTGAACACTATATGGTACCTACACCCCTACAACACACCTTCCACTGTATGATGGACCCTGGACCTTCACCTGCATATGGACAAATGATGGGAAGTCATAGCAAACTTGTTATAATACACTAAGGAATTGCCATGGCTACATGTAAACACGTGTTAATTCAGATGCAAGACTATAATTGTACTATAATTTGCCATGCACTTTTTTCAAACATTTCTTGAGCGAATTATTTCACGCAACGGTTGTATTTATAAGCTGCATCTTACTCATTACGCCTTGTGTCTATGGTTCTTGGTACGTCGCATATATCCAAAAACCAAGAAAGGATTCAGCATGAAATAACATGAAATACATGAATTGTCTGTTAATTATCAGTTAATATGAACAATATTGTCAATCAAATAGACGCATTTCCAGGATATAACTTGCTATACAATGTCTACATCATGTCCACAATTAGATGCAATCAACCGAATACGCTCGTACTTTAATATTAAGCTCAAAGCTGCATGTGATAACAAAGTGCTAACAATGCAAGATTTTGTAGATTCTCTATTCATTGAGCACTGCCCAGTGCCCAGTATGCCCTACGTGTACACGAATCAGGTCGTGAACTGCTTTTTGTTCAAAACCACGAAGAAAATGTTTAAATATCTTCAATAAAGGAATCCATGTCAATCAAAGCGTATTTTGTCGTGTAATTTGTTTTGAAAATTTATTAATTTAAAACCACTTCCTTACGATGGCGATTCATGATCTAGCAGGTATTCTATATACTTACATGAATAAATCACCATTACTTTTCGTACCTATACTACCTATAAAATGCTGGTGATGGAAATGAATTTGATCAGAATGTTGATGATGATGTTGAAGACGATGATGTTAACGATGTGAATGGTGATGTTGAAGATGTTGGTGGCGATAATTCTGAGGATGATAATATGGATCTACTCCTACTGCCATAGTCGTAAGTTCATATTACGTAATATTCATTATCCTGTTTTTATTTACATTTCACTTATGAAATACTGTCCAACTATACTATTTTATTTTACGAGTCAAGAGATTGTATAACCATAACATGATCATAATACGTGTGGTTAACATAATCATATATTATACAGGCCTATATTTAAAAATAATATATCGAAACGGTAATTCAAACTAAATTACTCTTGCGCATTCTCCGTGAAAAAATATACACAAAATAAGTATACAAACAAACACAAACAGCCATAGTCTAGTTTGCAGATTGTGGTTAAAGGGGTAGTTTAGTTTTGGTAGAGAGGGCGCTGCACATCACAATTTTTTTGTGAGGTAATGAAAAACTGAGTGTCGAATTTGAGAGAAAATGCAATTTTAATGGCAGAATAAACTTTATTTGGTCAGAATCGACCCAGAAACGGCTGAAATATCAATAAATATATCTGATCTTATAATTATTTGGGGCCCAAATAATTAGATGATTTTTTCAAAAAATAAAAAAAATGCCTGCACTTTTTTTTTAAAATTTCAAAAGTGTTTTTTAAATAGTTGTTGATGATCTCTCTATTTAATCATTATTTCAATAAAACATCACATGCATAATTTTGTATACAAAATGGTTAAAACTAATGCTTTTTAACAAAGCGCCCTCTTGTGTTTTAATGGCTCTTTTTGAATGATAACGGGCTTTTTACTTAGTCGTTTGTAATTTTGTATACATTTCGAGCATGGTGGAGTTATAACCATTAGTTTATAATGTTACTATCCAGGTTTGGTTACTAAAGTTCAGCCTTGCCAAAACTATACTACCCCTTTAAAACAATCGGATAACAAATAAACAATGATTTATTTGTGATTTCTAGCATTCCATTATATAAAATGAGCAAACGATGATAAACTATTGAGCTTCATATTCGGGTACAAATTAGTCAACACTAAATAATTAATATTTCCTGCTGGCAGAGGAACGGGAGGTATCATATTTTGGTTGACATATTTATATCAATGACTCGGAATATTGTTAGTAAAAGTGACTTTAGGTAATAAATTAATGATGAATAAAACACATGGCATACACGTGTTTACCCTTTACCTCCGTTAAGGTGGCATCTGGCCTGAATTATCACCATAGTCCATCCGTGTCAAACATACAGAAATAAATAGCTCATCTATTATTCTATGGGATGTATTAGATGGATGATTTACCTCTATTTTATTTCCCATGAGGGTGATTAAAAGGAGTGGGATAAACTCGGGAGGGTCGAAGTTATTAGAGATATCTAAACGACGCTATCTTGTTTACGATAGCACGCTCTACTAAGTGGCGGATTAGGGTAAGGACAACATAGACTGCAGGTTCAACATTTCAGACGAGGGGGGGCAGATGTCAAAATAGACAAATATAATAAGGACAATTTTTATTTTAGTAGTGCATATAATCAATACATGTTGAATGATATAATATATAACTTGGTACGAATTCTGTATGCGTTATAAAGTGCAATGCACGTTGTATTGTTCTCATTGGTGTGGAATAATTCCCACAGGAAGGGTAATTGCGCCCATTGTCTCCCTCGTTGCCATAGTATTCTCCATTGGATGGCCATGAACAGGTATCTTCCATTGATTATACGAGCCATCTCCTCTTAATTGTCGACAAGTGGGAGTATACATACCCCTTCGGATATATACCCATGAATATTGTTCTGGGTGTTCGAATATGGTAATCGCGTGTCTGTTATCTCCTATTTTTGTGCTGCATACTGCATCCATTATTCTATACCTTCCTGACACTCCCTCATCTTTCACCCGTTGCCATGGCGACGTATCACCTTACGCTGTCCCACGAGAGGGTTGGTCTATTATTATACAGGGTTGCTTCAAGGGTGGCGTAAGAAATTAATTATCATTGTAACATTATATCGGGGGCACCAAGGGCCTCGATGAGGACTCTTCACGCCTCTTCATCCGAGTCCACACTGCGTTTGTTTAATCTCGTGGATAATAGGTTCACACGTGTGTATGGTGAGCCAAGGAGTTACCTATACAAGGAGCTGGTGTTTGTTAATGTTTGAAACAGATACATGGCGCCATACTAGCGCTGTTGATCTTCATCTTCATCTTCATATTTGTCTTCGTCTTCGTCTTCGCCATAATCCATCATCCATCATCCATCATCATATGCATGTTTTATCGGGTAAAATACAAAGTAGCCAACAAACAAAACATTTTCAAATAAACAAACAAACAAACGAACGCCGAGCATAATTATAATCAAACAACCAAAATCCCGGGTTTCGGGGCGAGAATCCGAATTGTGAGTTGATTGTTGATGTACCTTCCTCGTACTCCTATCCAGACTAGTGTCCTCATGTCTCATGCCGCTCCGGGATTGACACCTTACTACTGTGCCTGTGTGTCTATGCTCACGCCAGTTCACTGGTGAACTTCCATCGATTGTATAATTATACACTTCATCAAATTTGGTATGATGAAAGAGGGCAATTATAATTTTGGGTTTGGAAAATGCAGTTGATAATAATTATACAAAAGAAACATCGATCAAAAATCATAACGACATTACTCTCCTCTGCTGAACATTTCTTATCACAAAACAGCCTCAGGTTTTTTTTAAAGTGATATGAAGGAAACAAAATTTGAGTTAGAAGATAACAATACAAATGATTTTAAACAGAGTAAGTAATGTATAACATATTACGTAATGGACATATGGATAACTAATATAAAAACGTATTTTCCATAAAGAACATGATATATGCAGACTTCCAAATGCATGGTTTTTGTTTCACTTTTGTCTTTGCCAATAAACATGTATCTTCAAATTTAAAGGTACCACTTAAAGGGACATACCCTCTTTTGCAACCCAAATTTCAAAAGTTGCGAGGTTATTGTCTTATATGAAAGAAAATGTCATTTAATAGCATGCCTGAACAAATAAGGAGTTGAAATCTCTTTTTCTTGGAGTTGTAGACCTAAAACTAATAAACCGTCGTCCAACATTTAATTGTGCATTATACGTGTATTCACCCAGTGAGAGAGTTCGCACACGGATTCCACGGAGTACTACATCGCTATGCGTGACCCCTACGTGACCCTCGCATAAATAACAACGGCATAAGCGGATACTAAACAAAATAACCAAACCTCGCTTAAACTGACTACATGTAATTACATATTTTCATTTTTAGATCTTTTTCCGTGACATACCTTTACAAATGTCGGCTTCACAATACCTATACCAGAATAAGTAATTTGTAATATTATGCTAAATCAGTTAAACTCCTTTATTGACCGATACATTATATAGTTTGATGGAGGGACGCATTCGTTTTTCATTCGTAGAATCAAAATTACAGGGCTGTTCGATCTGATTTTTTTGTGTGTGTTACATTCATCCCCATCCATCAACTGGAAACTTTTCAGACGTTTTGTAAAATAGGAACTGTCCCTAAATTAAAGAACGAATCGATCTTTAAACAAAGTAATGTTTGAGAGTAAAGTGAGAAAGAAATAGATAATTTATTGTGTGTTTGTTCATTTGTTTGTTTTTATTTCCGGATAGTCATAATAATAAAATAAAATACATCAAAACATTACGTAGAACAAATAGATTTCAACATAATCAGAATTGCAGTGCATATGACGTGAATTATGTTACACGTATGTTGATTATATGCATACATATACATGTACGTATTGTATATCGGGAGGATAGCCCGTTTATGCATTATGACTTCTCTAAAGTAATTATTGCTCTCATGGTGGGTATCGTCGTTATTATGCACTACAGTGAATTGCTATCGAGCTGATGCAAATTATTAATACAAAATTGCTCTCTATTTTCCTATCACGTAGAGAATTCTATAAGTATCAATTTCGTATACTATACGTCATGACCAAAAAATTACGCAAAACAAAATCAAATGCGAAACTAATTTGTTTTTATATCCCAGTAGCCTATTTTCTATTTCATATCAAGTTAGCATAATGATAGACAGGTACAGTGTCTTCCCCTCTCAACTCTCGCTCTCTAAACAAATATAGATAATTCTGATAACATAGCATGTTGTCGTTAGTCATGACATTTATGCATGTCTAGATGAATGTATTTCGATAATTATAGACGGTTTTATATACTGTACGATTATGGAAAGTCAATGATTTGAAATAAAATAAAAACTAAACATGCCACCCTCTAGAGAGTCCCGAGTATTCCATGACTTACGCTAAAGGGGTAATCGATCCCAATAATAACAATGATCTACATATTCACTTTCACATACATTCAGACTGTGATTCGCGCGAGTAATAAAGTTATTAATGTGGAACCAAACGCTGGTATTTTCGCATACTGTTACTGAGAAGTGGATAATTCCTGTCACTTCTAGGCGTATACAGTACTAGTATTTCATATTGGGTATCACTAATAATGTAAATAATCAATGTTATTATTTTATACCTCCTTCCTCTGTTTCATTATTACCACCAACTCATCCATACGTATCTTCATCATCAACATGAACGTCATCATCATCATCATCATTACGACGAAGGCACGAATCATCATCATCATCATCATCATCATCATCATCATCATCATCCTCTTCGTCGTATTTATTGTCATCATAATTCATCATCATCATCATGGTCGTCGCCATTGCCATCCTCATCGTCGTTGCATTTATAAAACAATAGAAATAAAACAATATTTTGAATATACCTATGTTACCAGACTGTTAGGCATCTGGCCTTTCCTTCAACCCATTTATTCGTGCCTTTGTCCTAGCCCAATTGGCACATGAATGTTGCCTCTCAGTCACATTGTGACATTCCCCGCCCCCTAAGGAAGGCGAAACTAGGTTAAGAGAGAATGGTATCTTTCGCCCTGGGGCATCTGACCTTCTCAAATGTTAATTACCTGGCCACCTTTCCTCTCTTGTCACGCATTCCATCTTATTTTTCAGAATGATGAATGTTTTTTTTTTGTGAACAGTCCATAAATGATTTCCAATATCCATGATATTGCCCCAGTGGTCCTTATACACTGAATGGTATTGCAGGCTGGTTTCAAGTAATACGACTACCGCTTTCATGATTATATTTCAACTCCATAAGGTTTATACGGGAACCTGGTAAGCCATGATTAGAGTCTATTGAGATTTCAGAATCTCGAATGGAACGGGTTAATACATTAATAACTGCACACGTACGTTAAAGGGATCTAGTAACTTTGTTGACATGTGCAAAAAGTGATGAGTGGTTGATGCAATGTATATTGATGTTATTTGATATGTCCCCCGGATATGTCCACTGGGTGTTGTGTGAACATTTCAAGTGAAATGGACTTTATATGGCCGAGTAATGAGCAAAAATGCAAAGTGACATTCACTAACTCATTGCACTCACTTTGTACACGGTTCTGAGGATCCATTGGATAATTTGACATCTGAACACTTCAATCGTAAATATCTTTTTAACGAAAGGGAAATTTGAAAAACCGAAACCTGTCCCATGCTTTTTTGGTTAATAAGAATACAACAAGGTATGAGGGAACCGCTAGAATTTCAATTGGATTTTGAGGATTTGGACAATGTTACTAAGTCCCTTTAATAATTAGATGCTGACATTCCCATACACTGATTAAAACAAAATTAATTACCAAAAAATGTATTTTTAGTTGTGATAGATACAATTTCAATTTGTGTTAATAGCGTAAATAGCGTAAATAAGTTCATTAAATCCTATTAATTAAACTATTTAAAACATTTTAATTCATCTTAGTAAATTGTAAATTGTTAACATTGAACTGATTGTTATTGACAATAAAATCCATTTCATTTAATTTCATTTCATTTTATTTCTCTTCACTTCATTTCATTTCATCTTAGACTACATGCATTTAACATTGCTTATGAAAAGGGATTTTAAATTACTGTAATTTATGTGTCTCTTAAACTGCTTTTCTTCCCGACGTAAACGCGTTTTCGTCTATAGTTAATTTTCTTCTCCTTATCAGTGTTCTTGTACACATATTGTAGATGTTTTGTTTACAAAATCATTCATATGACACTTCACTGATTATTACACGAGAGTGAATGTGAAATGGATTGCATGTTACAATGAACAACAAACGGGCTAATTTATATGCATTTCTTGGATTAGGTAATACTTCTGTTAAAGGGGTAGTTTAGTTTTGGTAGAGAGGGCGCTGCACATCACAATTTTTTTGTGAGGTAATGAAAAACTGAGTGTCGAATTTGAGAGAACATACAATTTTAATGGCAGAATAAACTTTATTTGGTCAAAATCGGTCCAGAAACGGCTGAAATATCAATAAATATATATGATTTGGGGCCCAAATAATTAGATGAATTTTTCACAAAATCAAAAAAATGCATACACTTTTTCAAACATTTTCAAAAGCGTTTTTTAAATAGTTGTTGATGATCTCTCTATTTAATCATGATTTCAATAAAACATCACATACATAATTTTGTATGAAAGATGGTTAAAACCAATGCCTTTTTAGAGAGCGCCCTCTTGTGTTTTAATGGCTCTTTTTGAATGATAATGGGCTTTTTACTGAGTCGTTTGTAATTTTGTATACCTTTCTAGCATGGTGGAGTTATAACTATTACTTTATAATGTTACTGTCCAGGTTTGGTTACTAAAGTTCAGCCTTACCAAAACTTTACTACCCCTTTAATCTTCATAACCAGTTGAAGCCAGCGTGATCCGATAATATGATTCCAGACGGGTTGACCTATTTGGTTGTCATTTTCAATTTTTAAAAATCCACAATATTACTTAGTTGAATTCACTTTCAAAATCAATCCCTGTATTCTTCGAGTCAACATTTGGGGTTTGATTTCATCTTGAATTTAATGTATAAAAGGGTATCACATTATAACATGAGTGATGACGCCATTTAATCGTTAAGTAGCTTTTCGTTCAATGAGCACATTAACATCTGCCGCAATCAGTACCCTACCCCACTGGGAAATATCATGCGCCTCGCCTCAAGCGATGGAAACATACGCAACACGTTAAATATCATTCATCATATAGGAAATAGCGCGACATTTTGTTATTGATTATTTCCTATTTGGAAATTAATAACAACTTGAAGTTGAAATCCATTGCGGTTCTATCCCATCTTCTAGAAACATGTTCATAAACAGGTGGTTATATATTAGGCTTACATCGTAAGTGTTACCTTGACTAGCAGAGGGACTAAGTTATGGTTTCACGTAAGGACAGGAAACAAGCGCTGAATAACTTTATTGTATTGAGTATTGAGTATTCGGTACAAACATGGAGTGCGGTATTAAGTAACTTCCGCAAGTTGATCAATGATCATTGTACAGTAACCCGAACAATGGTTAATAATCGTTGACTGCGATCATAGGGTTATGACTTCTAAAAGAAGTATATGTATAATCAATTTAAGTCAGAATAAGCAAGTTTGATTAGGAAACAGCGCAGGTAACGAGAAAGGGGAAAGGGAATGAGATTAGTGGTGAATGTGCAACATGAATAATAGAATGCCAACTAGTGTAGGGGGACGCATGACGTACGGACTGGGTGTTAAATATTGCACTTGTTATGCTACGTTTACACCATGTTCCCGGCGGCCACGGCAATCACGTTTCAGGCCACCGTGGACAAAACGGGATGGACGTGAGACAACGCGGGGGACGGAATGGGAAAACGTGACAGGCCGCGATTGCCGTGGATGCCGGGCCAGAATTTTAAACTGTCAAAAAAATTGCGGTGCGGATGAGAAACCTAGTAGGCCGTAGTAAAACGGGGTGAACGCAACAAAACGTGAAAGTACCTAATAGGCCGACAACAAAACTTGGAGGCTGTCCGTAGTGGGACGGGAAGCATGTGTATTCCCCGGCATCTCACGGTCCTTTCAAGTTTTGTCGCGTTTAGTGCGCGTTTTGTCACGGTTGCTTCACGGTTGCTGCGCGTTTTGTTCCGTTTTGCCACGTTTTGTCACGGTTCTCACGGCAAGCTAGGGTGTATGGATAGCCGTTTCGTCGCGTTCAATCATCGCGTCCCGGCGTGTGACGGTTTACGGGCCAGACGCGCTACGGCGCGTTGCGTTCTACTACGGTCTGACACGGTGCGCGCGGTCTGGGATATAAAAGCCGGGCCCGGCAGGGGAGCTTCATTGTTGTCTCGTCGAAATCTCAGGATACAATGATTGCTATTGCTTGGGAGGCCTTCTTTTTATACCGTGGGCACGAACGTGCTCCAAAGCTGCCCGACGTCCACGTTTCATCCGTAGAAAGCCTTGACAGAAAATGAAAAACGTGTCAGACCTTGATCAGAACGTGAGAAACGTGAGGGACCCCAACATAACGTGATGGGCCGGGAGGGAACGTACTGACATCCGTGGTAGACCGCGGGCCGAACCGTTGTGCGCCTTGGAGCCTCCGGGACTTAGCAGCCCCTTTCCCCCACGACCCGTCACGGATACCGTGATAGACCGTCAGAAAACTTGGCAAGACCTAACAAAAACTTGAGGGGAAAATGGCCAAAATCCCACGGCGCACTACGTTTCGGGCAAACAGGGCTGCCGTGGCCGCCGGGAACAGTGTAAACGTAGCATTACTTTGGATTGTAAATAATTAAACAAGTATGACGTGAATTCCATTCATATTGTATAAGAAGTTAGCTTAAAGGTGTACATTTTATATTGGAAGTGGTTGTGTTGCATAATTCAAAATAAATTTCACACAATTGATACAATATTTTCAAAGGTAGATTGACAAACTTGGTAAGAATACAAAAGAGGCTTCTGTACACATTTGAAAAACCGTGTGAATGTGAGTGTAAATTAAACAATGGCAATTTTCATTTCCGCCTGTATTTAAAGAGGCTTGCCTCAATCATTCAGTATTGCGCATTGTCTCATGGTAACTTATGAATAGTTGCTATGGACTGGATTTCAATAAATCAAGTGCAACAAGAGGGTATACAATAACCATTGTGGGAAACACACTCGTGTAGGCACCCATCGTCATGTGCGCAGCTTCTCAAGTGTGTAAAAAAAACGCGTGTATAACGCTCTAGCGACGCCATCGAGATTTAGGGCGTTATGCAGCTGACATTAAAGCGACCCATGAACTTTGTAAAATTTAACCAAAATTACTTGGAGCTTACACACATGTCTTGTACCATGTTATTTGGTTAATGGTAACAGCAGAATAAAATGGGTGTTGAATTTACTTCTTAATAATTATTGAGATATTTCGGATTGAATTTGAAAGCGTTTGTGGACGTAGTCAAGAGTGTCCGAATTCGGATACTCCATGCGAACGGTCGGGATAAAATCAGACATTGATTTGTTCTGTTTTCACTAAATAAACATTATTCATTTTCTATGAAAAACTCATATATCATTCTCAAGAATCTTAAATTGAAATTGGTATATGGGATTGAAGTCTCAAATATAGCTTTTATTACCAAATGTGTAATATAAAGTCTATTGATTACTTTAAACGATATCTTGTAGTGCAATAGCTAATGCCGTCTCTCCCGTCAGGTCGGGTGCGGACTGGGCAATGGCATCCTTGAAGATGTCTTGACATACAAGATGTCGTAGTGCCGGATCTTCGACGTCCAAATAACGCGTGACTAGCGCCTCTGCGACGTCCTCATGGGTAAGGGGCGTTATTCCTTTGACACCTTTCATCTGATTACTCATCTGACGGCGATCGATGTCGCTCAATGAGCCGCTCGTAAGTTTGACCTCTGCATCCTTCGTAAAATTGCTCCAGATATTAGTGTTGATTGACCCTGCTTCGATCAGACATATACTACAGAAAATTAAAAAAATGATGGATGATCTTGACGAATGGTAAAACATGGACGATAACTTTTGTTGTAACATGGCATGTATTATTTTTACTATCACTATTGGTATTACTCTTCTTTCTTCTACTTTCTTCTTCTTCTTCTTCTTCTACTTCTACTTCTACTTCTACTTCTACTTCTACTTCTACTTCTACTTCTACTTCTACTTTTACTTTTACGTTTACTTTTACTTTTACTTCTTCTTCTTCTAATTATGAGAAGTAGTAGTAGTATGATTATTATTATTGTTCTGTTTATTATTATTATTAGTAGTAGTATTAACACTACTAGATTTCAGTCGGTTAAACTTCGATTTGTATTATTTTCTGGCTGACATACTTGATCTTGAACGCCTTCACGCTAGCTGACAGCGATTCGAAGAATCCTTCCAAGCCAAACTTGCTTGCGGCATAGAGATCACCATACGGCCAGCAAATCAAAGGAACAACTAAGAACAATTACGATTTTAAAAGAAGAATTAACGATTTGTAAGGTCAACAGATGTGATTTTAGTTTTGTACTGAATTATTGAGTTATTGATACAGATATCTGGACTAATTTTGGGACAGTTAAGCAAGATCCAACATAGCAAGGTGTATGTTTGTAGCCCAAAACTATACTAATTTATTATTATAGTATTATTTTCCTGAATATTAGTGGCTGTTTACACATAAATTCATATATAACAACCATACCATCCCGGTACAAGTGTCAAAAAACCCTTTGAACAACGTTGAAATTTAACAGGAAAGATGTCATACCTATGTTCCTATTAATTTGGTCTATTATCCGCAAAATGCGATAATAAATTATTGATGAAATAGTTTCCGAATTAATTTTTACCATAAGCAAAGAGCTGTTGACCCATCTGGTGACGGAAAATATTGTGATTACTTGCTACTTCGTTTACACCCATATTGTTATCCATGCAGCAGAATCAGCATTCAGAGGATTGGGATTAGGCTTTGGGCTTACGATTAGGATTAAAGAGGTTGGGATTGGGGTTACGGTTAGGATAACACAGCCTGAGTTAGCCGGATGGTTCCAATATAAAGGTTCACTCCAAAGATCCAGTCAATTTCTTGTCGGTAACACAGCCTGAGTTAGCCGGATGGTTCCAATAAGGTTCACTCTAAAGATCCAGTCAATGTCTTGTCGGTAACACAGCCTGAGTTAGCCGGATGGTTCCAATAAGGTTCACTCCAAAGATCCAGTCAATTTCTTGTCGGTAACACAGCCTGAGTTAGCCGGATGGTTCCATAAGGTTCACTCCAAAGATCCAGTCAATTTCGTGCCCGGTAACACAGCCTGAGTTAGCCGGATGGTTCCATAAGGTTCACTCCAAAGATCCAGTCAATTTTATGACGGGAAGCCTGCTCCGGAACCATTGATAAGAATACTCCAGCTATATTTACTGCGGAGGGGGTAATATACAATTGTGAGACAGTATATTTTGTTGTTTAAGCCTGAGATTATTGCTGCGTAATATATGTTCCCGTGAGAAACTTCAGATCTTCTGACAGGGGCATGCTGACCTATATCATTCTGTAAGTGGATATAAATTAGATTTTCTATGTATGCTCCGTCATTGTGGAATGATTGCCCTCTTGCATAATAACACTTACGATCTCTAGAAAAGTGTAACCCTAATGGTGGCGTCACACCGACCTACACTTCTACTGCGCTCTAGACAATAGCTGATCACAATCACTGGAACGTATCTGCAAAATGTCTTTTGTTCAATGTGGATCTGAATGGGAAGAGTATCTCACTTGCTCGAAAAGAAAACCTCCCATGCATGCACAGACAGTACCGTCCTGCACAATAGTCACCTCTACGCTTTTACTACGTTCATTTTGGGGGTGTCCAAAATGAACGTGGCAATCCCACGATCTAAGCTTTTGTCAGGGAGCCATTGTATGTTCACGCGTGAGAGGCTATCCTTTCACACATGTGCGATAATCCTCCCATTCATTCGTTATTTAACAAAAGACATTTTATAAAAGGCCACTCCTAGCTACTCGTTCCTACTACCCCCGTCACATATAGCTACGCTCTCGCGCCGCTCCTAATCCCCATAATCCCCATTCATAAATTTGGCAGTGGGAGGCGAAGCATTGTCCGAACGATGATTAAATGACGAATGAATGGGAGGATTATCGCACATAGGTGAAAGGATATCCTCTCATGCATGGACATACAATGGCTCCCTAAACAAAAGAGCAGAACGCCAAAGACTCACGACCGCTTTCGACATGTCCAAAGCTTAAAAAGCGGTCGTGGGTCGGTCGTGGGTCTTTTGCCGACCTAGTCTTTTGTTCAGCGAGCTATTGTCTGTGCATTCATGGAAGGATATCTATTGACACATGTGAGATAATCTTCCCATTCAGATCCTCATTGGACAAAAGACATTTTGCAGATACATTCCAGTGATTGTGATCAGCTATTGTCTAGATCGTGGCTAGAGCGTGGCTCTAGTCTGACGGCACACTACAATGCTTCGCCTCGCACTTCCAATTTTATGAATGGGGATTAGGAGCGCAGTATGAACGTAGCTGATATGACGGGGGTATAAAGTAAAACGATGCTTCATCTCTTTTGCTTGTTTGGCAACGCCTGAAGATCTCACCCCGCCGTCTCGTTATTTTTTCTTTCAAGTCACATTTGCTTATTTCTTTTGTTTCATATATATTTCTGATATTTTCCCTCTTTGTTCACTTTGAAAAGTAGTATAATTTATAACCAATGTTGATGTGAATATCACTTACCTAGCACGTCAATGCGTCCATATGTTTGGATGTCGTCACCAACAACTCTTGTAATATTCTCGTCCTTTGATGAACACGGTCGTGTGAAGTGCACTCCCAACGGCTGCTTCCAAGTCAGACTTCTCTGACAGCGCGATCACCGTAGCGATGGTGATGAAACGCTCATCGGGATCGAGGGCGAGTCGCTTAGCGACGGCGAGTCAGACCTAAACCCAACGGAGACCCGGTCATGAGAACTACTTTGAACGCCATGATCACGATACAAAGATGTCAGAAATGTATGACGATACAACAAATTCTGAAACTCGAGACGACAATGAAGTGAGTGACATAAGTAAGAGGGGGGGGGGGGGGATCACCCCCCCCCCCCCCCCCTTCATATGCAATTCTGACCCCACCTTGTACCTCTAACTTATTAAGCCACTAAAACAATCATTATCAGCAAATTCATGTTTGGTACAGGCTGCCCCAATAAGTAATTGGCCCCTCTTTAACCACTCCACCCCACCCCCATCCCCTTCAGTTCCCTCAGTTGAATTAACTTCAAGTAGCCCTATAAACCAAATGCATGTTGACTTCCGTTTATCTGTATTAGTGTCCAAATCGAATGTTTGTAGACTGTTTGACCTTAACAAGTTGTGTATATTTTAAAACATTTCACTTTTTTTGGTCAGTGCTAAATTCTGGTTGTGACATCATCAGTCAATCACTACTCAATTACATAAAATGAACAGTAAACAGTGGAATGCACCTTCGCCCAAGATGAGCGCCTGCTCACGATAACTATCATCACATGTATGAATACAATACCAACTCGCACACTTTCAATTTCAATAGCAGTACTATGTACATGTAAGAAAAGGTCAATCATCATTAGGACGCATTAATAAACTATAGTAAGGAAACATGCAGTGCATGATTATACTGTGAGCACGTGTTTTTTTTGGGTGCATTTTTGTCTTTTGTTTATCTCATGTTAGTTGACCAGTGATTGACAGATGATGTCACAACCAAACTTTCACTCTGGAGATTTTTTTAAGAGGCAGGGCTAAGCAATTAACTAACATTATTGCTAAAATGCTATTGCTATTGGTTTGCAAAATAGTATTCTTATAACTGAAAGGTAACATCTTTAGTAGTCCATTCCATCAACAAGTTCTGTAAAATATGTTTCCAGAAGAAAAAAATATAATTGGAAAACACATCACCATTCTAAAGCATGCGTTCATGGGTCTACATGTACGAAGACTACCTTTATGCAGAGCGAACGAATCGTCCGGATTCTATTGTCTCTAAACGTATGCGTGAATAGAATTGGCGCACTCGCAAATGTTTGGCGCGTACGGAACCACGAAATAACAGTGGTTCCGTAAGTGGTGGTAATTTATTGCATTGTTTATGAATTACACAACCCTTTGCAAAATGTTGGGTATCTATTTGATATCACAGAACGGTACCAAAACATACAACTATGTGTTGTTATTTGCCTGGTGGTCCCCTTTAACTCATGCGTGAATATAACTTATCATTACTCTTATCGGAGGGTCAAGCATATTGCAGTTCAAAGTCTACAGCGATAATTTCCACTGTATTTATTTGTTTACTGGACATTACGAAGTATATAGAATTGTATTTGCATGGGATATATCAGCCTTTAGCACTTTTGTAATGGGTTGGCATATTCGCAGTGTTTATTTGAATGATGATTATACAGTTTCTCTAAAATAAATCCCAATAATAATTATGAGATTAGGACATTAACATGGTAATTGTAACCGATAATTCTGTCTCGTAGTCATCCGTCAATAAAACATACCCAATAGGAGCAGTTGTGCAGCTGGGGGAGGTGCAGGTAAGAGATGCGTCCCTGCGGGAAATCCTTAAAGGGATCTAGTAACCCTAATCCTAACCCTAACTCCCCCCCCCCCCCCCCCCCCCCCGTTCTTTGTCTGTCTCTATACGTCGGCTAAAATTACACTAACGATCAATGCCGGTTTCATGGGAAATCCTTCCGACTTTCTGCCCCAACTCCGTTCATTACTTCATTTTGACCTTGGCTATGCAACAGACTAGCCGAATACAATACGAACCTCTATACAGGGTGGCGCCAAAAAACGGAACGGGGCACTTCCCAAAATATAGTAACAACATAATTATGTCCATCGGATAGGGTGTCTTTTCCAATGAAAAACGATACCAAGAACAGTAATTTTGGTCGTGTAGTTTGTCTTTAGGGCGCTGTGAGTGACAACATGTCAGGTTCCCATTTTTGTCAATTTTGACCAAGTCAGTGCCTGATAAATTTGACTTACTGCCCGTCATATCATCGAACAGCAATGCCCATTCTCTTGGCACACAGCTGAATGCACACTAACAATGGCGCGCGTATTGCTCGTTGTTCGATGTTATGACGAGCAGTAAGTGCGATTTATCAGACACTGACTTGGTACAAATTGACAAAAATGGGAACCTGACATGGTGTCACTCACAGCGCCCTAAAACAAAAACTACACGTCGACCAAAATGACTGTTCTTGGTATCGTTTTTCAGTGGGAAAGACACCCTATCCGATGAACATAATCATTTTGTTACTATATTTCGGGAAGTGCCCCGTTCCTTTTTTTTTGGCCACCCTGTATACGTGTTCTTATCCACCTTCTTGCTTTTCCCTTCTTGGTATCCACTCGTTGCGGTGTGCTCTTGCTTCTTTGGAGTGTGTACGTCAAGTCGTCAACGCTCGGTCGGCGTTTCGTTACTCGTGTGTCGTTAGGAAAGACAAACCCTCGAGTAGTATAGCCATGACCGCACATAAGCGTGCGGACAGTCGTATTCTACCCAAATAATTACAATTTCCGTCTAGGTATGTTCAACCCACAAGCAAAAAGACATTCAAATAAATACAACCGGAAACGAATGGAGAATTCACCTCTTTATGGCCAAAATATGAGGTGGTATTTTACCGAATATGATACACTGTTAAATCTCTTGTTGGGCAGAACGGGGGTGGGGTGGGTGGGGGCTACTGCCCCTATTTCCCCGCATCGTAAAGTGACCGCAAATTTTGTTACGCACCGAAGCCAAGTGGCTGATAGTTGAATGTCATTCTAGTTTTACATACACTTGTATCGACATCGTGCGAAACTGAGAGACGATCGCGATCGTGCAGTGCAGCGCACGTTCATCACAATATACGAAAGGACCTGTCCCACTGTGGTTGACTTGTTAATGAAACCTTTTTCTTTTATTTATCTGCGGACGACTATCCTTGAAAATGCCGCCTTGTTGTGTAAAAAAAATTATGATTCATCTATGTATATGGAATCATGCGTCCCAGTTAGTAACATGCATGTTTGTGTGTTTATGTGTGTGTGTTTGTTTGCCTGTGTGTGTGTGTGTGTGTGTGTGTGTGAGTGTGCGCGTGTGTGTGTGTGTGTGTGTGTGTGTGTTTGTGTGTGTGTGTGTGTGCGTGTGTGTGCGTGTGCATGTGTGTGCAGTGTGTGTGCGTGTGTTCATTTGATTATGTATATTAGTTTATTGTAATTGTTGACAATTTTTCATAAATATGTTTGGAGGAATAAAACATTATTTTAAATTTTTAAAAAGTGTGTGTCTATCCTATGCTGACCTTGGTTATGCCCCTGACAGAAGATTCTTAACGATTATTCAATCTCGGGCTAAATGGGGGATTGTATAATACCACGAGGAGGTTGGGGGGTCAATTCTGGCTATCGCCTATCGTCAGAAAGCCTCGATGATGGTGCATTAACCTGAGTGGCAAACAACTCCCGTTGCATAACACGTTCCTGTTTGATGTAGCTAGCTCTGTAGATTCCTTCTTATCGACCGGGTACTAATTGAATAACAACATGGCATTCTTAATTACAGAATTCTAAAATGAAACTAATTAACTATTGACACACATCAAATTAATCACCATCGACATTAGGGTACATCTGCCGAGTTGTACTAACGCTCATTATGTGAGACGGTTTAATGAGTAAACGCTTTTGGGAGGCCTTTGATTGAGCGAAACGACTGAGCCGTGAGACACCAAGAGATGTACTTTGGGCAATTAAGTTATTTGAATCTGGTTTTAGAAAGTTAATTTAACACTCGCAAACTTAAAATGTGTCCCTTTATGAAAACACTAGTGCTAAACCATTTTGCATGAATTTTATTCGTTGGGCTGCAGCCCCAAAAGTTCTTTGATTATAAGTGTAAACTTGAGCGGAATCAGATTCAAATTCGAACAAAACAAAGAAAAAGTAGAGACAAACCCCACTTACATGACTTACACCGCTAAATGGTCAGCGTCAACACCCTCTCTCTCCTCTGTGTATAATTGTGCTGTTCGTACCACAAACGCATGTTACATTCCGGCAAAATAATATCATTTCAGGGAATTTTGATGTAATTTTTGAGCAAAATCGTCTCATATTCGGGCAAAATAATTTTCGGACTAAACCATAAAAACAATATCATTTTCCTGCACCTAAAAAAGAGGCGAAGATAAATATTCGGGCAAAAGACCTCGGCCCCCATGACTGTGGCAACATACGGGTGTTGGCAGTACCAGGGACTCCCATATCCCTGGTAATACTTTCTCTTGTACATACATTGTTTTCTTTGAATCTGTGATCAGTGTTCTAAAGAACGCGACACATGTGGGACAGGCGCCGTACTCCCCCGCGCGAACGGCGCTGAGCCAACCAAGCACGATTTGTTTCTCATGAAACGGCGTGCAAGCAGGCTCATAGACAGGTTGTTAGTTGATCACGATTGTTGGCCGTGGAAGAGCACAACAAGTTCTTTCTCTCTAATTCACTTTTGTTTCGTCTCTCTAGAATGCGGATGTTTACGGATAAATTATTAGTATTGTACCTTGCTCGGAGCGTTGCTTATAATGATTATAATAATTTATTAATCACATTTCTTCTTTTTTCATTTAATTGTAAATAATAGTTTATTGAATTTCTGTTTAAGACAGCGGGAGAAAACTACACACTCGCTATTAATTGTGCATTATCTATCGTCGTCCTTTGACTGTCTGAATTTATTTCCTACGCTTTGGGATGAACTCTTTGTCCATTAAGTTGACAAATCCCATCGAATTATTCTCAAAATGTTACATGGGCACTTCTTATACAGATGACCGTTGTATTTAATTTTGATTGCCACGCACAAGCCTCAAGGGACGATCTTTATTGAAATAACTTTGATATTCAGATTAAGGAATAATATTTTTCTGAAGGAAACCGAATTCTTCGCTTAACCGATTAACGAGAACACCTTAGTTGACATGGCATACGTAAAGATATACTTGTTCGTACTGGTGATCGGCGTCGTGTTGGTTGACCAGTCGGTTCTGGCCCAGCCTACGACACCAATACCATCACGAATCAGGGTCAAACTCTGTGGACTGTTCTCTATTCATTTCCGCGTTACCGTGGACGACATGAGCTGGACAGTCGGGCCAGCCCGAGAGCGATGCTCGGGCTACCACATGTTGTCATACCTACGCGCACGAGCCATGACCTACGCCATCGACGAGATTAACCACCACACCGACATCCTACGCCATTTCCATCTCGACTACGACATCAGGGACATCTGCAACTGGAAGAGCACGGCGCTGCGTGCGGCTTCGCAGTGTCTCGGGCTCGAGTACGACGAGGAGTCGATATCGCTGAACTCCGACCCGGACATCGTCAACCAGTCCGCACTCCTCTTCATCGGACCCGACACCTCCGAGAGTGCCGTCACCGTGTCTGACTACGCCCAGAACTTCGGCGTGCCTATCATTAGCTACTCGGCGACTAGCGCGCTTCTTAGCAACCGCATGTCGTATCGGACGTTCTTCCGGACGGTGCCGTCAGACATCCACCAGGCGGCCGCTGTTGCCGAGCTCATCGCCAGCTTCGGCTGGAACTGGGTCGGTCTCATCGCGGTCGACAACAGCTACGGACGATCCGTGGCCGTCGACTTCAGGACGAGGGCAGCTCGTCTTGGAATATGCATCGCCATGGACGAGCTGGTTCCGAGAGTAGTAGATGACGAAGGTAACATGTTATGTCAATGTTGTCAACTAAATCCGTCCCTTTGTTTTCAATTGATGATTAGTTCAAAGTTACTCAATTTAATAATTCTATATTTAATAAAAATAATTTTCTACGTAACTCTGGTGTAAAGTTTGAAATTGTTTAACTCTACTCCCGTATGGATAACGTTAACAAATAAGTGTATTTACCCCGGCCAATATACATAGGCGAATGAATACAGGACATCTCGTACTATTCGTTACTGCTGAACCGCAAACTTTAGATTGGTTCATAATTATTTCTGTCACGATGTCCTAGACACTTTTCATTCACTCACATGCACTTTCATTCTTCGCTTCGAGAAATAATGCTTTTGTGAGGTAATGGAAACTATAAAAATTGAAAGAGCATATCATTTTAAAGACAGAATGAAATTTGATCAGAATCGGATCAGAAATAGTAAAAAAAAAAAATCCGTAAGGATATCCGATCGGAATAAATGTTTGGGACTAACTTTTATTCAATTATTTAAGAGAATATTTTAAAAATCGTACACATTTTTGAAAAATACCAAAAATGGTTTGAAAATTGTTTTAGATGATCTCTCTATCAATTATTTAAAGCTAGCATCACATTCACAATTTTTATAAAACGAATTGTTGAAACTTGAGGTGTCTGGAGTGCTCCTTATTGTGTTAACGACTGCTTTTTGAATGAAAACAGCTCTGTAATATTAGTTAACCGTTTATATATTTTACTACCATTCAAGCATCATTGAATTATAACCATTATCTTGTAATGATAACCTACACATTTTAGTTACTAAAATTCTGTTAGACCAAAGCTGTACTGTCCCTTTAACTGAAATTTAATTGCAGATTTGACATATTTTATTACGTGCAATTTGTAATAATCGTTGAAAAAAAATGAAGAAAAAAAGACGTAATTAGTGTATCGGTGTTTATTTTCATCGGATATATGACATGTTAGGCATTATCCGACATCCGAGCCAAACGGAAATCGTTTTTTTTTTCTCAAACCAGGATGACATACATGTGCCTAACGATGTGACATGGAATGCGATTATAACGCAGGTGCACAAACCATGCCTGATGAAGGGTAAACGTCTTAGATACAGAGTATGTCCGCAACAATGGCGTAGTCGCGATGGACACAGAGGGGGCGGCCACGATGGGCAAAGTTTTCTTTGAGGGCTGTACGGGCCATGGGGTCGAAATGTATTGACATTAGACATAATATTCCTCCAAGGTCAGGGAAGTTTCAAAGTATCCACACAGGGGAGGGGGGGGGGGGGGGGCTATTGCCCCCTATAGACCTCCCCTTGCACCCCCTTAACCATGCTATTGTATAGTTAGTATGTCACGCATCAGAGCGTGTGTAACTTCTAACGAATTACATGGTCATGCGTGGTCACTACCATTTCTTAATCCATTTTATCTGGGGTCAGCTTGACCCGCAGTACTCACTAGTAAAGTGTGTAACGAAGTATGATCAAACTTGACACATGTTTGGGTCTTCAATAAGACTTAAAGGACCAGAATACAACGTACTTTGACACTTTTTCCATAGGTCTGCCGAAAAAAAATCCATGAAAATAAACACAGTAGTGATTTAAGACTAGTTTTCTAATGCCAAATCTCACTTAGCAGCCAGTTTACGCCCCACCCACATTTAGGGTCCGGAATCGGCAGCGTGATCGACATGTGATTGACAATTCATTGGCTTACGTCATGACGCGTCATCTACAGAATTTAGTTCATTACTCCGTTCTTTAGATGACGGCACATTTTGGCGATTTAAAAGGGGCGTTCCCAGGACAATTAGATATTTACTAATTACCCCAAAATTGATTGATTTCATGAGAAATGACTGCCAAATTATTTTTCTTCGGGAAAAATTACATATAGAGAGCCGAAAATTAGGCCATCTAGACGCTGTAGTTCCTTTAATGACGTACATGTATATATGCAGTAGGTTAACGACTGGGATGCTACCCCCACTACATGATCCGACCAACAACCGCGCTTCTAAACTAAGCAAGGTATTTCTCGTTCGTCGGATCGGATTGGATCGGATGGTGATCGTTGGTGGGTTTAAGACTAAATGAATAATAATAATAAGGTATTTATAAAGCGCATATCACATATGTCTCTATGCGCTGTAAGAAATTGAAATAGAAGAAAGAAAGGTAAAAGAGAATACAGGTACAAATAGTTGAAATAGTTGAAATGATATATTGATAAAATCTTTAGGAGCTTTACAAAGCTTACAGTTTAAATTACAGTTAGGAGCTTTACAAAGCTTACAGTTGAAATTACAGTTGAAATTACAGTTGAAATAGTTGAAATTATATATTGATAAAATCTTTATGAGCTTTACAAAGCTTACAGTTTAAATTAGCACGGTCGGACAGATTGGAGGCAAACTCTAACAAATGTCTTTATTTCGAGACGGATTTGCCTTTTTTGTTTGTAAATGTTTTTGTCTAATTAAAGGGGCACGTGCCCCCAACCCATGCCCCTCCGTAGCTACGCCACTCTTCTGAGACACCAAACGCCCTCATGTCCTCCCTCACCGCCTCCATGTACCTCCTCTGTGGTCGTCATCACCCCTTCTCCCTGGCAACCTCATGTCCTCCCTCACCGCCTCCATGTACCTCCTCTATGGTCGTCATCACCCCTTCTCCCTGGCAACCTCATGTCCTCCCTCACCGCCTCCATGTACCTCCTCTATGGTCGTCATCACCCCTTCTCCCTGGCAACCTCATGTCCTCCCTCACCGCCTCCATGTACCTCCTCTATGGTCGTCATCACCCCTTCTCCCTGGCAACCTCATGTCCTCCCTCACCGCCTCCATGTACCTCCTCTATGGTCGTCATCACCCCTTCTCCCTGGCAACCTCATGTCCTCCCTCACCGCCTCCATGTACCTCCTCTATGGTCGTCATCACCCCTTCTCCCTGGCAACCTCATGTCCTCCCTCACCGCCTCCATGTACCTCCTCTATGGTCGTCATCACCCCTTCTCCCTGGCAACCTCATGTCCTCTCTCACCGCCTCCATGTACCTCCTCTATGGTCGTCATCACCCCTTCTCCCTGGCAACCTCATGTCCTCTCTCACCGCCTCCATGTACCTCCTCTGTGGTCGTCATCACCCCTTCTCCCTGGCAACCTCATGTCCTCCCTCACCGCCTCCATGTACCTCCTCTATGGTCTTCATCATCCTTTCTCCCTGGCAACCCCATTGCCAGTTTCCTTCTCCCTGTTTATTATGCAAAACAAAACCTGCGATATAATATCAATCAGGGAACTATAAAACTAAAATCATTACTGATATCATCATATTGCTGTGTGTGTAACCTACAAAGAGAGAGGTCGTTTGCATGTGGAAATCGATGGGGCAGGTGAAAGCTGTATACAAATACCTTGCGAACTGAAAATTTGACTGTATTTGAATTGATGACCGCGTGAAAACTAAATCATTGTAAGACTTTTGGCAGCTGCTTTTAATGCCGAATATACATGGGGGTGCGTTTCAATCTAGCCCAGAATAAGCATTCTGGAACATGTTTTATGCCGGATACCCATGGGGGTGCGTTTCATTCTAGCCCAGAGTTAGCGTTCTGGAACATGTTTAATGCCGGATACCCATGTGGGTGCGTTTAAATCTAGCCCATAGTAAGCGTTCTGGAACATGTTTAATGCCGGATACCCATGTGGGTGCGTTTTAATCTAGCCCAGAATAAGCATTCTGGAACATGTTTAATGCCGGATACCCATGTGGGTGCGTTTCAATCTAGAATAAGCATTCTGGAACATGTTTAATGCCGGATACCCATGTGGGTGCGTTTTAATCTAGCCCAGAATAAGCATTCTGGAACATGTTTAATGCTGGATACCCATGTGGGTGCGTTTCAATCTAGAATAAGCATTCTGGAACATGTTTAATGCCGGATACCCATGTGGGTGCGTTTCAATCTAGAATAAGCATTCTGGAACATGTTTAATGCCGGATACCCATGTGGATGCGTTTTAATCTAGCCCAGAATAAGCGTTCTGGAACATGTTTAATGCCGGATACCCATGTGGGTGCGTTTCAATCTAGCCCAGAATAAGCGTTCTGGAACATGTTTAATGCCGGATACCCGTGTGGGTACGTTTCAATCTAGCCCAGAATAAGCGTTCTGGAACGGATAACCATGTGGGTGCGTTTCAATCTAGCCCAGAATAAGCATCCCATGTGGGTGCGTTTCAATCTAGCCCAGAATAATGCCGGATACCCATGTGGGTGCGTTTCAATCTAGCCCAGAATAAGCATCCCATGTGGGTGCGTTTCAATCTAGCCCAGAATAAGCATCCCATGTGGGTACGTTTCAATCTAGCCCAGAATAAGCGTTCTGGAACATGTTTCAGGCTAATCATTAGCAAGATAAAATATTTGCCTGAAACCCGTTTCAAACACTGATTCTGAAGGAGAAGATTGTACGTGAGCAAACCCTGTGGCATGAAACTTTCGGTGACATCATGATGTACACTGAGTACACACACACACGAATTCCCGACAATAATATCGGGTAATAAAGAAGAAGGAACGAGACAGATGGAGAGGGTGAAAGGGGAAAGGAGTGCATCAATGAGAATACCAAGAAGAATATGTTTTGTTACTTACTTCTTTGTTTTGTTTTGATATTACTGATATCATTTGTAAATAATGATGAACGTGTATTATTTTGATGGTGTGGACTTAAAGGGATAGTTGAGTTATGGTAAAGAGAGTACAGTTTTTGGTCAGTAACCAAAACCTGCACCATTACATTACAAACTAATAGTTATAACTCCACCATGCTCGAAAGGAATACAAAATTACAAACGACTAAGTAAAAAGCCTGTTATCATCCAAAAAGAGCCGTTCAAACTCAAGAGGGCGCTGTCTAAAAACTCATTGGTTTTAACCATTTTAAATCAAATATTGTGCATGTGATGGTTCGTTCAAATAGTGATTAACCAGAGTGATAATCAACAACTATTAAACAACTTCTTTTGACAATTTTTGAAAAGAGGAAACATAAAAAGAAAAAAATGAACAGTTGGTTCAAAATTATCTAATAAATGTGGGGCATCACATTTATTACAAATGGGTACGTTTATGGATATTTCAGCCGTTTCTGAACCGATTTTGATCAAATAAAGTTTATTCTGTCATTAAAATATTATGCTCTTTCAAATCTTACACTCAGTTTTTCATTATCTCACGAAAAATGTGTAGCGCCCTCTATACCAAAACTCAACTATCTCTTTAAAGTACATTTAAATTAAATTCATTTCAGTTCAATTCAAATCAATTCGACTTAATTCCATTATATTCAATTCATTTCACTTCGACTTAATTCCATTATATTCAATTCATTTCAATTCGACTTAATTCCATTATATTCAATTCATTTCAATTCAATTCAAAAGAAGAACATTATGATGGAAGGAGATAGTTTGAACGCGGCACCTCTAACCATTCCCATAGTCTTTTTTTTAAAGGCTTGTAGTGACTTGCCGAAGCCTTCGAACAGAACACGGAACTAGAAGTGATGGTCGCCTTCACCCATAACATTAATTTGTATATACATGTGCAGTACATTCATGACATTATAGTTGTTATTGCTATGTCGGCAAGATCATAGAAGCTTTAATGATGTTTAGTTAAACCCGTTTAATCTCCCCAGCAGGCATACAGCGATTCGTAGACGCCTGCCCTTTGAGCAGAAAGTATGATAGTCCAAAGAAACTTTGCGTGAAATCCCCTGTTTCTATCCTCCCAAAGATGCATGCAGTTTTTATTGTGTTTAGTTACAACCATAACCCTTTTACGTCTTCCCAACAGGCATGCAGCGGCTGGTATAGACGCCTTCGAGCAGAACCCAGTGCTGGAAGTGATGGTCGCTTTCACCCATAGCAATAATTTGTATTTTAATTTATGGTAGTTGTTGCTATGTCCGTCAAGATCATACAAGCTTTGACGGTGTCTTAATAGTTACAACAATTGCTAATTCTCAAAACCCTTTTCAATATCCCCAACAGGTATGCAGAGATTGGTAGACGCCTTCGAGCAGAACCCGGTGCTGGAAGTGATGGTCGCCTTCACCTATACCACCACCCTCTCCTCCATCCTAGAGAAAGGGGAAATCAGATTACCCGGAAGAAGTAAGTTAACACAAAAAATAACTAAGTAACTAAGTAACTATCTTAGTAACTTACCAACTAACCAACGAACCAACTAACTAACTAACTAACTAACTAATTTACCAATCAACTAACTTACTAACTATCTAACTATTTCTAACTTACTAACTTAATAAATGAACTAATACTTACATAAATAACCGATCTTTTTTCTGATTTTAATGATTTTTAACAGTTATGACAGTATGTACTAACACGTCCATGAAATGTGCGCTGTCAAAGAAATATGTGTGTGTTGTTTGTTGTTTGTTTGTGTGCATGTACGAGTCTATGTGACGTGTGAAATAAATTTAATATAAATGCATTTACATGCGTAATCACTAACATTCCGTTTGTAGACTCATAACCAGATAACCATATGGATTTGCATTCATATACATAACATTATTATGATTAATACCATGAATACGTTGCACTCAAGTTCTATTCACAATCTTCACGAGTTTTGAAATTGTTTGTAATGGCTTCGGTGGGCAACCTCCGGATTTATAGACTTGTTCTCCCCCCCCCCCCCCCCCCCTGAGCTATGTCTTCCCTTTGACGATGGAACTTATTCCCATCATCCCTTTCCAACGCTCGCCAGAAGCTATACAACCTGGCACCATCCCGTAAATATCAGGAGAATTTTAGAAATCTAACTTAAGAGAGTGGGCGGGGATTCTCCCGTAGGGATAATAAATATTTTCAGTCGTGTATGATTAAAATGTTTGAAATGAGTTGAACTGACGAATAAAAGCCAACAATGACAATATTCCACCCATCTTTCGTTCACCCTCCCAGCCGGCCAGGCCTCTCACAAGTCTCAGGGAATCACGTAATCCTCTCTAGACGCTCTTTCATTTAGCGCATTCCAAACAGATCCGGTCTCAATGTTGAGTCTCCTCCTGAGTTCTTCAAGTTCTTGCTTACGTAAATTACCATGTCGCTTTTTGAATATTTGAAGATTTGAAGATTTTTCCTGAGGTATCGCAGAAATGTACTGTAATTCAAGTATGACATCCCGCAAAGACGTATAATTAAATTTCTGTAATATTGTCCTTTGCCGGTCTCAATGTTTAGTCTTTCTATTCATCTTTATATAAATTACTATGTCGCTTCTTGTTGTTTATCAAGGTGAAGATTATCTCTGAAGTACCGCAAGATATATATAATAATAATAATATTAAAAAATAATATAGTTTCTTGTATAGCGCTAAATTAAATGTTTCATAGCACTTTACACTATTATGAAGGCTGATAGATTAATTAAAATACGATCTCCCGCAAAGTCGTATAATGAAATTTCTGTTTATTGTTTTTCGTTTGTTGATATCAAAAAGATATTAACTATGAATGCATCAGTCAGTCACCTTCCCCCTTTCCAGCAATCATGCAATACTCTTCAGACGCGTCTTCGGTGTGCCCAAGGTCTACAAGCTCTTCATTTACCCCTTATATTCGCATTGATCTACGTCATCAGGCCTGCTAATTCGTTCGTACATGGATTCACTGCCCCTGAACAAACATAAGCCTCAGTAGGTAAGAGGGGAGATTAATAACCTTCCCTTTGTCAATTATTTATCTCTTGTGCCTTGCCATAGGCCACAGCATAAATTTTTAAAAAATAACATTAATATCACTATAAAATTATCTATTTGTTGTTGCTGCTGTTGTATTGAGGGGTCGGGACGGGGGTGGGGAGGAATAGGCCCCACCCCTTCCTGATGCGGATTCTACACCCCTCCCCCTTGTCCGGTTTGACCCCTTCTGTAATGCTGTACTGAAAAGAAGGCCCTCATCTCGACCCCCATGAGGAATTAATGTGGCGGCATCGCCTAACAGGATCTCCTCAAATCCCTCGCACATAAGCCTCGGGACTTTCCTTCCTAATTTCCCCTTTTTAAATCTCATTTCACCGTAAACAGAGGTCTTTGATTGGCAGAATATCTCTTGTATTCTTTCATTCTGTTTCCATTTTAACATTTGTGCTTATTACAACCTAATCATCTAAGGTTCGTTCGCACATATACGGCTCAAGAAATCGTTGCTTTCACATTTCGCGATATGTAATTGTCAGAAACATATCACATTTTTCCTTAGTTCGTCCTTAGTTCGTAAACATACTACATGTTTTCGTCAGTACGAATTTTGTTTGTTTTCTCTTTGGCGGTAAATGTTTGTATGTCACTACATCTGGCGGCATCCATCTAATCTATAATCCTCTTACGTCCCACTTATGCCTTGGCATTTATCTCACTTCTTTCGCCGTAAATAGTTTATGTGAACAATAAGCTTGTTTCTTATTTTCCCCCGTTAATGTTTCTCACGGTAATTTATTCCAATGACAGTCGAAATGTATGTGTGATTTTTAAAGTAAAGTTTTTGTTTGTTTTAATCTCGAAAGTCTCATGTAAAGAAATCAAGATCCACAATGGCTGCGTCACCTGCTGACACCACTTTATTGTAAAACGGCATAACCAACGATGAATGTTTAAAAAACGCAGAAAACTACGCAAATACATTTTTAAATAAGTGTTTTTTACCTGAGATCATCGAGATTAGAAACTCACAACTTGATTAGTTTCTCTCAAACCATTAAAGGGATCTAGTAACTCTGCTGATTGGGCAAAAAGGGATGAATGGTTGATACACTGTCTATTATTGTGATAAGATATATCCACTGAGTAATGTGTGAACATGCCACGTTAAATTTGAATTATATGGTCAAGTAATGTGTGAACATGCAACGTGATATTCGCTAGCTCATTGACCTGACTTTGTACACAGTTATAACTTTCCAGAGGATAATTAAACTTCCGAACACTTCAATCGTAAATATCTTTTAAACGAAAGGGACATTCGAATAACATAACCTGTTCCATTTTCTATTGGTAATACGAATACAACACGGTATGAGAAAACCACTACAGCATGTCCCAAAATTAATTACAACGGAACTTTCTGCAACGATAACTTTAAAGATAGTAAATCAATCAGAATGATATTTCAGGACATGAAACTATAACTTATTACCTACATCTTGCAGAAAACCTTATTCGATTTGCTTCAGTGGTCATGGCGAATGAGGATCTTTTGTCAATCATGTCATGTGTCCATTTTCGTTCATAACGCGTGAACAAGTCCATTTTCGTTCTTAACGCGTGAACACAACGAAAATGGACACATGACATGATTGACAAAAGATCCTCATTCTCCATGACCACTGAAGCAAATCGAATAGGGTTTTCTGCAAGATGTAGGTAATAAGTTATAGTTTCATACCCTGAAATATCATTCTGATTGACTTACAATTTTAAAGTTATCGTTGCAGAAAGTCCCGTTGTCAATGGACAACACGTCTCCTTACAAAATCTGGAGGGAAGGGACATCTGACATGATTGACAAAAGATCCCTATTCTCCATGACCACTGAAGCAAATCGAATAGGGTTTTCTGCAAGATGTAGGTAATAAGTTATAGTTTCATACCCTGAAATATCATTATGATTGATCTACTATTTTTAAAGTTATCGTTGCAGAAAGTCCCGTTGTAATTAATTATGGGACATGCTGTATAGTTCTAAGTTTTGTGGATTTGGACAATGTAATACTAGTTCCCTTTAAGGGTATTACGAATCTCGTAACATCAGACACACATGAACGTGTTAGCGGGGAGTTAGAATGTATTTATAATGTTGGTATGTGACACATGTCATCTTCAAGTTAATACCTGTTGTTTTTCAATTTCGTGTTTGTCACGTGACAAGACAACATACATGCTTGACGGTGAGAGGGTTCGCGGAGTGCGCCAAATGGTTAATCAGGCGGTTTCTCGCTTTTCCCGCCACTAGTCATTCTGGTTATATAGATCCGGTTTCTGATGGGGACGATTGCACATTCATGCATTCATTAAAGGGGGTAGTTGAATTTTGGTATAGAGGGCGCTACACAAAATAGTTTTTTGTCAGATAATGAAAAACTGAGTGTTAAAGTCATACCTGTAAAGTGTCCAAATCCACGAAAATTACTTGGAGCTTCCTCGTTTCTCTTCTACCGTGTTGTTTAGCTTATGGTAAGAGAAGAATAAAATAGGGTTTGATTTTTTCAAATGTCCCTTTAGTATGAAGATAATTATCATTGAAAATCATTATTTGAAAAGCGTTAATCAACGCAATTGAAAAAAGTACAATTGTTGTAGCTAAACGCGTCCGCATTGCAGCACGCGTTGGAACATTCCGGAGATTGAACTTTGAACCCAGCGAGCACAAATTCCATGAATTCTGTACTACGTATGTAATCATACACGGGTGCGAATATCTCAAACGACTGATTATTACTGTGACAAATGTATGGCAGACCATCAGTATTCGGTGCTAAAATATGAACTCAATATTCGTTTTTTTCACTAGGTAAACAGTGTTCGTTTTCTTTCAAACTTTCACAAATCTTTCAATTGTATTTTACAATGATATTGATATAGGATTGAAGTCTCAAATGTCATTTTGTGCAATATCTGACACTTTCGGTATCACCTTAAATTCGAAAGAGCATACAATTTGAATGACAGAATAAACTTTATTTTATCCAAATCGGTTCATAAATGCCTGAAATATCCATAATTATAACCATTTGTAATAATTGTGGGGCCCCACAATTATTCGATAATTTTGAACCAGTCGTTACAAAAAAAATTAAAATGCTTCTTCTTTTCAAAAATTTACAAAAGAGGTTTTTAAATAGTTGTTGATTATCTCTCTATCTAATCACTATTTCAACTAAACATCACATGCACAATATTTTATTTACAATGGTTCAAACCGATGAGTGTTTAGAGAGCGCCCTCTTGAGTTTTAACGGCTCTTTTTGAATGATAACAGGCTCTTTACTTAGTCATTTGTAATTTTGTATTCCTTTCGAGCTTGGCCTAGTTATAACTATTAGTTTGTAATGTAATGGTGAAGTTTTTGGTTACTAAAATTCAGTTTGAGCAAAACTGTACGCTCTTTACCAGAACTCAACTATCCCTTTAAGTACAACCATTCGTGTCATTGCAAATCTTATTTACCGTCTTAAATCGAAGTCGCACCTTAGAATCACTCCGTACTCCGTACTCCGTAATTGATAATAGTTCAATTCGCGATCATACTTATAATATACGGCAATTTAAGTAACGAAGAAACACAATCGAACAATCCTGAATTTGAGCTTTATTTTGTTTTGTTTATGTAGAATCATCGCAACAATAGTGGGTATCGCCCATGACCCGAGTAATATTCCAGAAAAGGCGTCATCGTGAAATAATTCATAAAATGGCGGCAATAACACAAAACGACTGCCAAGGCCAATGTAATGTCACTAGAGTCGCTTCTCGCTTATTGAACTTTATTGGCTTTATCCCACTTGGCGCAAACTGTCAAACTACATACAGCGTAATAAGAAACTTTCCATTTATCTGTGCCTCTACTCGGCACTTCCCATGCCTGATCGACTTTAAAAACCCGGAGAGAGATTTGAGTTCATGGTAATACAGTTCTCACTGTTTCAAACATGTGTTCGCCTAATCAAATGCACTCTACATAGACTCCCAAGGCTCTTCCAAACACTTTCACGCCCACCAAGCGTTTTTCTCGCACTGTTTGAATGCCTGCCCGGGGAGGTATTAGAAATAAACAGATACACATGATAAAGAAAGAGTGCAATATCCTTCTGATTGAGAGCTTTCACTCTACTCATCATTACCTCTGTGTAGACAGTTCAACATAATACTCTAGAGCCGAATTCTGCAAAAACTGATTACCTATTTGCTCCTCTATGTAACTATACTTGGCATCCCCCTCCCTGCTTGAATGTCGGCCCGGGGAGGAATTTGAGTTCCTTGTCGATCTCGACTACGGCCTCTTGGAACTCGAGAGATACTTCAATTGTCTCGGTCTCAAGAGTCTTGTCAGCGGTGTTCTCACATTACACCATAACCCTGGGGAAAGTGGGTCTTCAGTCCCAAATATAGATACACCTGCCTACAGCAAGATGAACATACCTAGCCCCCTCGTTTTAGTTTAAAGTGTATTCCAAACAAAATATAGACATAGGGAACGGAAAACCTTCTTTTTTGTTTACTTAGAAAACTTTCATCGAATGCAAATTGTAACTGAATAACATTAGCAAGTTTTTGTTTACTTGGTGGAGTATGAACTAAACCCAAAAGGGCGTTAAATGTTTTATTTGATTATCTTCCGCATCCAACCGTCAAAGGCAGTGGCCTACCTCAGACGGACGTTTGGAACTAAATATAGGTATATGGTGAGCGGATCGATGCACGTAAACACACGTACACTATTCTTTATTGAATTCATGATTTTCAAAGTGAAAGACCTTGCCCATACCCTCAATCTGGTTAATGTTATAACATTCGTTTGGCGGTGAAGGCAGGATCATTGAGACAAGTGGGGGGGGGGGGGGGGGGGCGTTCAATCGACCGGGTTGGGGGTGGGGGGGGAGTTGTAGCCCGTGTCAAAAATAAATATTATTTTATGTATTATTTTATCCTTAGGGGTGGGCGGTACGGGGATCAATCATTCTCCAAGGGTGGGGTTGGGATAGACAAATGATATGACCCCATGTCCTTTTTTTCATTTACGCAACTGCCTAGGTTTGCTAGATGCAAGAGTGGAATTAATCTAATAAGGAGACACACGTTGCATGCCTACTTTGTTTTAGTTCAAACTTGATCAGAGTGAAAGACCTTGCGCATGGCAGTCAGTAACAATTTGCTTTTGTACCGTATATGATGTCATTCCGTCATTCTCTCTTCAGGCAGCCTTATGTAATTTATATAATCCGACATAATGCAGCGAGGTAGGTTTAGAGGTTGAAGACATTATCTTATTTGTCATATTTGCCAGACATGACAGACAAGGCACGTAATAAAGAAACCTTTCACGCACCTGCATTATCAGCATTCAATACCGTAGGCATGTTGTGAGAGGGGTTGAACGTTGATCTTAAACTAACGATTATTTTCTGGGAAAATGGTTCATCAATGATAAGGAACTAACGATTATTTCTCTGGCAGGCAATATAAAATGACGGGTAGGATCCATAGTCATGCTAGCGGCATGTTGGTGATGTAGAAATAAAACGACAGCAAGGAAAGGGTAGTGAATTAAAGGAGATAGGCAAACCCTGGAGCTAGTAATTGGACAAGGGAGCAATGGCCGAGTCATCTAGGGATTAATAAAGAAGGAGATAAAAACGAGTTAAGTACCAGACATTCCCCCATACCTCTCATTTTAAGAGTTCCTAAGTACCGTCCAATATAGATCGTTTTTCAAGGAAATCAAACATTCAAGGTATAGTCCTGATCTGACCGCTACAAGCACTTGTGAAGACGCTGAGCGACGACTGCCGTTGAAGATGTTAACCCTCTCCTTCCTAGATTGCATGATTCCCATTAGATTAATACATAATGTACATGTAGAACATAATATTATATACGCAACGAGTTAACGCTCAATGTACCGACCATGGTACATGTTTATCGCGTATGGTATTATGTATTATTTTATTATACATTATTAAATGTTTCCAAAAATCGGCTCCAATGAAATATATGAGCCCCCGACATAGAACCACGTCTGAAATCAAATCAAAATTACTTATATATAACAGATTTTTTCTCAATATGCGTAATTTATTTAATTTAGAGGTATTGTATATATTTTCTGCCAGCGGGATACTCGGAATTGTTGATTCTTAGAGCAGTTTCGAAAACATAATGAAGGAAAACAATACAAAAACTGCATTATTTCCCCATGAGTTGGGATTGAAATGTATTGCCGTCACGCCTGTTATACATATCCCGACACTGACTGGAATTCTAGCGCTTTAAACCTACTTTAGATATGGAGAAAGAAAAGCAAATCATGTTCATTGGGACATCCATCACATCACGTGGATACATACACGATGTCGAATGAATTGTATCCGAATGATCGAAGCAAATATTAAACAATGATAATTGTGAATTATATATCAATATTCCTAATGTAAACATTTTGATGTTATCAAATGGTTTGGAATAAATCAAGGTTTCGGACCAAGCTCCTCAAATACAGTTACTCGTAATTACATATCAAAATATAATTTGTTCATGCTGTACATCGGGGAGGTTTTATTTTTGTATTTTCTTTGTCTTGCTAGGAGTAAGGTAGCCAGTGTTGTCATACACGGAGATACAGCGAGGGTCCGGGAATCTGTATCCGTGAGGGGAAACATGCTTCAGGGTAGAAATAACGTAATGCCTTTATTTTTGGACACCACTCCACGCTCCTTCCTTCCACACGTGGGGCAGTATTCGGTGCAAGATGTTCTCACATGAAGGCAATACCCCTATATCCGCCCTTATTGACTAGCTTCGCCAGTCGCCACTACGTGTTGGTTTGGCTGTGTTTGTATTTCATCCAATCGAGAGTCTACCTCGGAATACCGGCAGGCGCCATTTGTTGTTATCGTATTTGTTACTGTATTGAGGGCGCAATCAATTCGTGCTCACATCGTGTCATTTGATCTGGGCCCCGTTTCATAAAACTTTTCCAATTGTTGTATGTGTCCAATTATTGTAACTACCATAGCAACAGCTAAAATGCTTGGTGCTGATTGGCTGTTGCCATAGTAGTTACCATAATTGGACACTTACAACAATTGGAAAAGTTTTATGTAACGGGGCCCTGATGTTTCAAGGAATTTGTAGAAAATAACACGTTTAGCTATTTTCCTACTAAGTATTGGATTTCAGTTTGATATTTATGGTAAATCGACATACAAACCTAGAAATATTATTTTGGTAATATGATGCCTGTACTCCATTAATATAGTCGTATTTCAAAACGTATACATGCACGCACGGAAATAACTTTAACGACACACATACAATTAAGAGGCACACAAACAAAACGATACTATGCATCTGTATCAAACGAGCTTGGGAGAAAGTAGATCTTATTTATTTGTTCTCTTTGCCACTTTATTCCTCGTATAATACGCGATTATGAAGCAACAAGTCAACATCTTTTTTTGAAAGTGAAAGTGGATCCATCCTAGGAAATCTAACCGTTCGACTAGTCTGAGAATTGTAAGAAACGACTGGTGAAAGACTACAAGGAAGGGGAGAGGTGTTCTGGTCTAGTGGTCAGAGCTCTGCTCCTCGCACTAATCAACCCGGGTTCGAATCTTGGCCGCGTCTATCGGAAGGTAACGATAAAGGGCGGTCACAGATGTAAATAATCATAATTGATTGAACGCGTCTGCAAAAACCAAATAACCAACCAGCCAACCCGGAGCAGCTGATGCATGTGAGCTCGTTTGATAGTCGCCTTTGCCAGTCGTTCGTATCATTCAAACCCGTTGCCTTGTCCAAAAAGCTAAAGGTAACCCTGTATTAACAGCTGTGAATAACTTGTCGACAAGTTTTTGTTCCTTGTGCTTTGTTGCCATTCATTCATCGTATAGCCAACGGTGTGCGCCTAACAGGTCACTGGCTGGAATTCTCTATATGGAGTGTAAAATGTGCACTTTGTTTGCATGAATGATTTCATTGTGTATCCGTTGACCGGGACAATACTGATGTAAATTGCCATGATACTCAAGTGAGTAGCGTAAATATTAAATATGAGATATCCGTTATCATTATTAGTATATAATAAGTCCACATCTTAGGTAGATAGCACGTAAATCGCTTTCACACGAAACATGAAAATCGGGCTTACCCCATGCATTACAGGATGTACTATTCATACATGTTAAATACGTATATCTGCAGCCGCTTGAAGATGTGTACACGTTTTGCCAGGGGGAGGGGGGGGGGGGGGGGGGCTGTTTTCCCAAACACTCATGTTCATGTTTTTCAGCTGCCAAGTTTTCGCAATTTCGCAGACAGAAAAACAATAATTCAGTCCCAGCCTCTTAAGCTGCAGGCAGAACTTCACATTTACCATGTTGACAGTAATTTGAGTATCTGGGTCATTGATCGTTCCATGTATACTAAGTAACAGATATTCGGGTTTACATGTATTGTGTGAATGTAGGTCGTTCTTATCAGGTGAATTTAAATCTTTGAAAGGTGAAATTCAATCAGTTAACCCCTTGCCTACGAGAACCTAATTGGCTCTGTACAAAGTTTATTGGGACTTCATAATCTCCAAGAGAACTGGTTAAGGCGTTTACTAGGACACGATTGTATAACCTTTCAACAGCACTTTAGTTCAATTGGAACTTTGCAGTTTGTTGAAACTGTTTCTCAGTGTCGCCAGTTTGCCGATATGTCAAGGTAATATACAATGCATAACGTCCCTAGAGACCATTAAGGGCTTCGCTGGAAACATGTACCCGGTGTACGATTTAGCTATTAAAGTAAGTTGATATTCCTTCGATAGTGTTTTATGCGTCATCTTCACAAACGTTCAAATGTTGATGAGGCAGAATCGGGTATATGTTTCATTATATTGTACCAAATGCACATTTACCATAAAATGGACACCACAGTGTGCATTATTTGTTATGGTACGACTGAAGTGCTGTGATGGCCATCACCTTTTGCCCAAATATAATTATACAGGGTGGCCCCAAAAAAAACGGAACGGGGCACTTCCCAAAATATAGTAACAAATGTATTATGTCCATCGGATAGAGTGTCTTTTCAAATGAACAACGATACCAAGAACAGTCAATTTGGTCGTGTAGTTTTTGTTTTAGGGCGCTGTGAGTGACACCATGTCAGGTTCTCTTTTTTGTCAATTTGTATTGAGCCAGCGCTTGATGAATCGCACGAACCGCCGTTCATAGCATTGAGCATCGCGCACTGTTGTTAGTGTGCACTCAGCCGTGTGCCGAGAGAATGGGCATGCTCGCTGAATGGTATTACGGGCAAGGCGTGCGGTTAAACTGCCATTGACTAGGTCGAAATCGACATAAATCGGCACCTGACATGGTCTCACTCACTGCGTCCTTAAACAAAAACGACCTGACCAAAATTACTGTTATTGGTATCGTTTTTCATTGGAAAGGACACCCTATCCGATGAACATAAACATTGTGGTATTATATTTTGAGAAGTGCCCCGTTCCGTTTTTGTTTGGGCCACCCTGTATTTCGTTACTCTGACGAAAGGTCTTCATCATTTCCCAGTTCGGGGTCATTCTATCAAATCTCAGGTGATATTTCCCCTAATATTGGCACTGGTATTGCAACCCTTACCTTCATCACCACAATTTGATCAAGCGTTAGTAAAAGGTTCCCTTCATATTATATGAGTAGGGGTTCGGGCAAGGACTGATCCAGGGTTCGTTGTAATATCATGCACGATGAATGGACCAATTTTCTTATTGTGGCACTTGATCAGGTTTACGAGACCTAAGACACCAATTAGTCTGATTTCTAACACATGGTGCTCTATCGTCTACATGTTATTAATGACATTCTAGGTAATGAGTTTAATACTGTAGGGAATTCACTTTGTTTATAGAAACTGATTGACGTTACGTGCAATGAATTGGGTTGCTAAGGTCGAAGATTTTGGCAGCAATCACGAGCAATCTATCTCCAAACTGTGTATTGCGCTCAGAATCCCTATTACGTGGCAACTGTTCGATGAGTTAATCACGTATATGTGTGTACGCACTGTGTATTGCGCTCCGAATCCCTATTACGTGGCAACTGTTCGATTCGTTAATCACGTATATGTGTGTACGCACTGTGTATTGCGCTCCGAATCCCTATTACGTGGCAACTGTTCGATTCGTTAATCACGTATATGTGTGTACGCACTGTGTATTGCGCTCAGAATCCCTATTACGTGGCAACTGTTCGATGAGTTAATCACGTATATGTGTGTACGCACTGTGTATTGCGCTCAGAATCCCTATTACGTGGCAACTGTTCGATGAGTTAATCACGTATATGTGTGTACGCACTGTGTATTGCGCTCAGAATCCCTATTACGTGGCAACTGTTCGATGAGTTAATCACGTATATGTGTGTACGCACTGTGTATTGCGCTCAGAATCCCTATTACGTGGCAACTGTTCGATGAGTTAATCACGTATATGTTTGTACGCACTGTGAGCGACGTTTATTAATGCGATAATACTCTCGTCCCTAATATACAGAGCGCACGTTATTACAGCACCGTGTACGCATTGCATAACATTGACATTAGTGGAAGCTTCTAAATAGTCACTGTGCGTCTATGGACGTAACCGATACGGTGCACGGCCGGCGCAGATCTTAACTCTCTCGCCAAAACTGATTGCTAAGTTCAGTTTTACCGACCAAAAGTGTAATTACTACGGCGTCGCAGCTTATACAACAAACCATTACTTAAAGATGCCTTTCAGAAATAGATCGGCCACCAAAATATATGGGGACATAATTTAGGCAATACTTTGGGCAGAGATTGAAGTGTTATCATTCATGAACAATAGACCAATTTTCTTATTGTGGTAACCTACTTAATCAGGATGTCGAGCCTTAAGAAACCAATTTATTTACTAGCAGCATACTTTCAATTCGTGGTATCTATCTATAAGTAGTTTGAAAAGCAATTTGGCCTTGTCATGTTTGTGTGCTGCGGGAAATGCTTATGAGAAAGAAAAAAAGAATGCTGTATACATTTAAATGAAAAATATAGAGATATCATGAATAAAGCGATAGCCTGGGGAATCAAGACTACTGCAGTTGTTATATGAGGGGCAGTACTCAGTTACTACTATTAAACACCGTGTTCTGTTTCAAACAGTTATGTTTGATTTGATACTTTTTCGAGAGTTTACCTCTCTGAAGTGTTTCGGTGCGATGAAGACTATTCATGTTATTCCTAATTAATGCATATGCTATCGATATCCATGGGGGTGTTTCAGAAAGATCCTAAGTTGAACTTAACTCTAAGTTGGATAGACAAAGTATGGTAAGCCGTTAGTTTCATTGATTTTTTGTTTAAGTCCTTTAAAGGAGGGGGGAAATCCCGGCTTTGATTCATGTTTATAGCTTTAAATATGTGCCTTTATTGATATACCACACTCTTTTTGTCAAAGAAATCCTTAAGTTGGGAAAAAAGGTAAATTTCATGCAACTTTTTTGATTTATTACGCATCGGCGTTCCATGCTCCTAAAAAAAGTCATTTATAGCAGAGCGGGAATGTGCGCACGTGTCACCCGATTCATGACATCACATGCAGACCGCAACGCGGAGGAATGTGTATTGTTTACATGCAGAGCCTATGACTTGCTTGTAAAACAAACTCGTTTTTGCTTGTAAATTGAGGTTTTACTGAAAATGCTTAAGAATTGCTAAGAAATGAATTGTAGCAGGATGCAGCTACACATCTGAGTGTATATCGTCCATGATATAAACCTGAACAAATGTTTGCAAATATTGAAACAAATGGAAATAATATCTCTATGTCAACGTGAGTATTGCACTCAGCGTGTACGTCTATGACCGAGCTAAACTGCGATTGCCTGCAGGTGACGTCACAAAGATGACGTCATTTTTTGTTCGCCCGGAAGTGAATTTACAAGTTGATTTTTTTATTTTACCGGGTTTTCCCACGAGGAAAATATGTTTGTATTAGTAATCTTCATGAAAATCTACCTTAGATACAGTAAAACCCAATTTTGAGGCAGTTTTCTTGTCACCATACCTTTAAAAAGGCATACAATTTTGTTTCAAATCATTAATTTTTTTTTATTATCCAGGAGATTTCATATTCTTCATGCAAAAGCTATGAAAAGTCTTAAATATTTGCACGTTTACTTATGAATATATTTTATTCCAAGGCTACAAGTGGCTTTCCATACTTTTTAAGTCCAACTTAGAGTTAAGTTCAACTTAGGATATTTGTGAAACACCCCCATGTCTCATAATGTACATCTAAGCTTAACGTTGTCTGCTTGACCCGACCGTGTGAAACAAATAAAGGCATCTATCACCTTTTCTTTTTACACACGATCTAAGTAAACAATTCCTATACAAATATTGAACCAAAAAGAATCCCAATAATCATTTTCTTTATTTTCTCACACACAAAAAACAGATGTTGTTCAATTAATTTTCTAGCAACCGTGCCCTTCGCAAAATATTCGCAGATGCCAAAGATGACTGTTTTGTACTCTGACCTGTACTTGTAAGATCAATGTTGTAATTACTAGACAACAACACACAAGCGCGATTCTGAATTAAGCGATTCGAGCCGTCGATTTGGTAATTAATCAAGCTATTTGTGTTCCCGATTGATGGTCCTTTGCATATAAGGCAGTGAATAATTCAGATGCGTTCTATTATACTGAGGGTAATTAAGCTTTAGCCTAACAAGGACAACTTCTGAGTTATTCTACGGCTTAGTATATTTCCTCTTTAACCGAAATACTGTCTATATTATTATATATAGATTGTGCACACTATCGAAATATAACCTTTTAAAGGGGAATTCCACCCCAGAAATGTGATGTTTGCTATAAAATGAAGTGAATATGAAGAATCATGATCGAAAATCTGAGCCAAAACGGTAGAGCAATAAAAAAGTTATGACAGGATGAACTTTGCTCCGATTTTAGTATCGTTCGCAATTGCTATCGATCGTGACGTCACTTGCGAGCTGCAGCCATTTTGACTTCTACATGAAAATTTTACAAAATTTAAATTGTCTTAATAACAAAGCAAATTTATGAGCTTACAAATTACAAATAGGTTGGCCCATCGATATTCTTCTATGAATTCGTGAAAACAAGCAGAGAAAATTTAATTTTTAGCAGCGAAAATGAGAAATAAGTGTATTTTCATGTACTAAAGCCATGGCGAGTTGCTCGTCAATGATGTTGCATATGGCGGCAATTTTGAAACGATCGCTCATTACTACATGATGTTCAAATAGGTATAACTCCCGTGTTTCTTGTCTGATTTTGATCAAATTTTCACCAATTATGCCTCTTATTCTGCTTATTCAAATAACGAATGGTTTAATCAGGCCCGGAATACCCCTTTAAAGTGAAGATGTAATTGGGTTTATGTAAAATATATTCAGAGTCACAACGTTTGCATGGCATACAAATAACGAACATTGTCGTTGCATGATCGGAGAGGTGCTTGACTGTAAAGCACGGGAGCCGGGTTCGAACCAAGATCGATGCCCCAGTACAGCCCTTTTTTTCTTTCAGAAAGGCACTTTATCCACATTGCTGTTCCCCGTCCAGGTGCAATATGGGTACTTGGCATGACTGAGGGTGTGTAAAAGCACGAGTACACTATTAGATAGCACCTGCTGGAATGCTCCCCAGGGAGTGGAAACAGTGCACAATACAGTGCGGAAATGTATCCAATGGCCGAGTTATAAATAATAATACTACATGCATGTCCCTCTGGGAGAACCGAGCAAACAGAGCACTGAGGAGGCTAACATGGATGAATACGACTTTAAAAAAACACAACAACAGCAACAAAGAATACGCTGTCAAAATAGTCAGACGCGTGTATTTTTTCCTTTTTTAATTGTAAATTATTACCTGTAATTATATGTTTTGGGAAATTTAAGATGGACCGATATAACATATGTCCGTAAGTGATGTTGAATACAATGAATTTTAACAGATAAAATTGCAGATTGTACACACGTTAAATTCGATATTAACATTTCCAAATATAGTGAAATATACACCATATTTAATTAATATTTTCTAATCTGTTACGTCAGTATGACATACATCTAGAGCAGTTTATACAAACAGTAAATTCGATATGCAAGTAAACGAGGTATCTCGATTTAGTGCAGAGTACGCTGGCGTACTGGTGGGGGGGGGGGGGGGGGGGCGCTTGCCCCCCCCCCCCCCCCCCCAATAGAGTTGTAAACATGGCTTATATCTAGTTCGATACCAGTGATCAAAGAGGGTATTTCTCTAGACAAGATTACTAAGATTTTAATTCATGTGAAGTCAAATTTCCTTCCTAAGTATGCACCAGATTGAAAAGCACCTTTACCGTGCACAGGCGGACACCCATCTACCATCAAACCCTTCCCCCTCTTGGTCGCTTCGCTCCCTCGGGAATCGGTCTTGCCAACGTCTGGAATACTTTGTTCATATTGTTGAATCATACATAATTTGATGCAATGTGTGACTATATAATTATGTCACTTTGCGAATATTATTTTTGGGGGTGCATATTTGTTTTTCTTCATAAAACAAATAACCGATTTTTTCCGGTCGGTAGAATCATGACAAACTTACCCACATTATACAGTGTGTCCCAGATAAAACTAAACCGGATTTCATGGCACAAATGTTCTGTCATAATTAATAATTCCCTTGATGAGATATACATGAATGAAAGCTCTGTTTCTCTTCTTTCATTTGGCAGAAATCAGGCATGTTTTCATTTTACTTGTTCTCTGGCATACATCATTTATTTTTTGTGCATGAGATGTCATATAAAATAAACAGATATGGGTTGTTATGCAGTGTTTGTCCTTTTTCAAAATAAGTACGTTTACTACCCTAAAAACTCACCCAAACTTGCAATATCTGCGTGCAAATGGAATGTTGGTAACACCAATTTCCATTATTTTAATTCAGTCATGCGTGATTTATGTGCCATAAGTTGTACATCACATGAAAGGAGAGAAACAGAGCTTTTCATACATGTATATCTTATCAAAGAAATTATTCATTAGGACAGAAAATTTCTGCCATGAAATCCGTTTTTTTTTTTCTGGGACACTCTGTAGTACATGTCGTCAAGTCAGAATTTCCATTACGTATGCACCAGATTGCACAGTTTTAAGTTTAAAAATGCAATAGTTCCCTACCGTGGGACGGTGGGAGGGTGGACACCCCTGTCCCCCCCCCCCCCCCCCCCCCCCCCCCCCGCTCAGTCGCTTCACTCCTTCGAGCTTGGTCGCTTCGCTCCCTCGCAAAGACCCACACTCACAGCTTGTTAAAAATTGGCAACCCTGCCATTACGCTATATAACCGGTGGTGATGCGGATTAGGTTTTGCCCCTCCCCACCCCTCCCCCATAATACATGCAACTATTACCCAGGGGGCAAAGGGGGTTTAGCAGCTTTTGCCTGTTGTAAAAGGTTGGCCACCAGAAATGGCTTCTAGGACCCTCTGGGATCACAACCTAGGTGGACAACCTCGCGAACTAGCTACTGGAAGTCCACAGGATGAGTTTCAAGAAAATCACACCTATAATACACTAAATAGTGTGTTTTAGCCTTACCCAGCTAGCCACCTGACGTCGGGCCGATGTCGGAAGTTGGTTGCCGGATGTCGGCATATCGCCGTTGGCTCGAGGTTAAAATGTCCGCCAGCCCAACATCGTCACGATGTCATTTTTGTGATATATTGGCATAACGTCAATTTCCGACAATGGCCCAACATCATCTCATGACATGATGTTGGGCCATTGTCGGAAAATGACGTTATGCCAATATATCACAAAAATGACGTCGTGACGATGTTGGGCTGGCGGACATTTTAACCTCGAGCCAACGGCGATATGCCGACATCCGGCAACCAACTTCCAACATCGGCCCGACGTCAGGTGGCTAGCTGGGTAGGGGTCATGAATTCCCAGTCACACATTTTGCACAATTACACCACAATGCACTGTTGATTCCAGATTGTTGTTTCATGGAGGACTTTCCTAAAGTCCTGCGCATCGTTTGATACCAAATTTGAGCATATTGCATCTTTGGTTACTGCGTCACGCGTCGTTACAACGTGATACATCACATACGGACGTAAAATTCGTATACAGCGCGTATGTTTAAAAGACAACAAAATTCTTAAAAATTAAAAATAGGCTTTATTTCGATCTTTAAACATGTAATTCGCATTTTAAATATATATTAAGAGCATTATATAATGAAACTAAGCATGTACATTAATAAACAATAAAACACATAAGCATTACAAACAATGAAATATGAGTTTAGAATTTGTTTAGATGTGGTTAAATTACTATAATTAAATGATACAAAATATATCCACAAAACTGCATAATGCTTAATATCCCGTGAATTAGATACCCGGGAGGAGGAAAGGGGGTGTTCAAAAGACCAGCCTTTCATCAATGGACTCCAAACATGATTATAATCGAGGTCTACCCACCAAGTTTGGTGTGTCTGTAGTGTGTATGTAGGCTTACATGACACGTTTGAGGGCAATTCTAATTCTAGGTCTAAAGGAGATATATCGTGAAAGTTGGTTCATGATAAAGATTGGCCCACATAAATGTCTCATATGACCGTTCTAGAAACACAACCTATAGTTGGACTAGCTGCTGGAAGTCCACATGAAGCGAAACTTGAAAAGCATCTACAAAAAACCGACTAAAGGCAGCCATCTCTACAAACAGAGTTGAAAAGTATGCTCCTTCTATGCTGCATCTCCATTCATCCACGCCACACCATACATCTGGACAGAATCGTGTCATCGGGGATAAAGAGACATGCAATTTTGCTTATGTGTTATGCGCTATATATAACATTTTCATTATTATTAAAGAGGTTGTAGTCAAAGTCAATGACAACCGAACTGTAAAAGGACAGTGGTTGTTAATGCAATGTGCGCCATATGTCACTGGCCATCTCATAAAGGTGTAGCATTTGAAGCAGCCACTAAATGGCACGCAAATCTATTGCTGGACAAATTTCCTTTCGGTACTGATATCATACACCTTTGTTGAACATATACATGTACAGTTAGGCCAGCCTGAAGTCTGCTGAACAGGAACAGCGGTGTGCATTATATAAAATGAGCCAAAGTCTATGAAGACAGTGGAAAACTTGCAGCTCCTGATTCACATGAGTTTTCACTATATCCAGCTACCAAAACAAACCTTTTGAGCTTACCCTGTGAAAGGTTGTGAGATTATGGACAGCTTGAACCTTAGCTTGGTCAAAGCCATCTGCACATTGGTGGTGGATAGAAAGAAAAGAATAGTGTTCTCACAGTGGGGTCTGCTATGGAGGTTCCTGTCGGCTTGGATCTACACAACAGGCTTGAAGAGGCTGTTACAAGGGTCTTACTTTATACATTCTACAACAGAGTAGTTCACAGAGTCGACAGAGTAGTTATTTATGCCAATGGCACTGATGTCACAAGCACGTCTCACTGATCTCTCAGAGCTGTGGGTGAGGACAGCCCAGAATCGGCACATATCGACACTGCTGGTAAAAATAACCTGCCAATGCTTTAACAGATGACATTATCACTCGAACACAGGAACTTCCAATGGATGTGTACATCACTAAAGCAGACCAGTTTAAGGATTCCGATCCGGGAAATGTGAGAGCATAACAGTTTTTGAACAACGAGTCAGCTCTCTTAAAGCTACTGCCTCCTAGAGAGGAAGCTTTTCTCCTTTGTCTCAAACGAGCTTCTCACGCCATCACTGATAAGAATGCGCACATTCCCAAGCCAAACATTCCATCATGTACATAGTTTGGATAGTCCCTCAGTGATGGAAGTTCTAGTGTCAACTACACAGCAAGCTTGGGAAAGCATTATCATCTTGATGGGTGCCAGAATAACTGCTCCTATACATGAAGAAAGCGGTTCCATACTTTGGAATTGCTCAAAATGTTTCACCTTTGTGAAAGAACCACTGCTGTTCTTTAAGTTATCCGAAGGCAAATCAGACAAATTTGGTTTGGCACTAAGAGGAAACAAGTCTCCCTATCACTTCACATATTGCCCCTATATTGCCGGGTTCCTTGAACAGGGTAGGTGAAATATATCACTGAACCCATGCTTTTCCATGAAGTCATAATTACATGTCAAGCTGTCTACCAGTAGCAAAAATCATAGTCATGCGCAGAACATCATTGCTCTTGCCTGCATGAAAGAACCACTGCTGTTCTTTAAGTTATCCGAAGGCAAATCAGACAAATTTGGTTTGGCACTAAGAGGAAACAAGTCTCCCTATCACTTCATATATTGCCCCTATATTGCCGGGTTCCTTGAACAGAGTAGGTGAAATATATCACTGAACCCATGCTTTTCCATGAAGTCATAATTACATGTCAAGCTGTCTACCAGTAGCAAAAATCATAGTCATGCGCAGCACATCATTGCTCTTGCCTGCATTGCGGCTGTTTTCCTCTTTTCTTCTTGAGATTTGTCTTGTTAGGATGTAGTAGGTGTGGAGCGTCATAAGTCTTGTCTTCTTCTTCTCACTGGACACTGTTATAGTGCCTTCAAACATCCTTTTTCACGTTGGTGAGGTTTTTTTTTTACCGGAACACTGCACATTGATATGTTCCTGAAGAAATGTGCTGTTGCTGTGTACGGTTTGGTTTCCAGTGCTGCCATGACCGCGACTACAGCTCTTTATCCACGATGACACGAAATAAATCATGGTGTGTGCTGGATAAACTGATGAATGAAGGTGCAGCATATATTTCAACTCGGCAGATATGAGTGGTTTGGTGTAGTGAGTTGTTTGGTGTAGACGTGTTTTGTTCAGTTTACGCTTGACGTGGACTTTCAGTAGATAGTCAACAAGGTTTTGCACACAGTTTGTGTTCCTATCTAGAAGGTCCTATACGCCATTTCTAGGGCCTATCCTTAACAACAGTAGCCCCTTCCAAGCTTCATAATGTACCTCCTTTATAAGATCTAGTAAGAGACTCTGCTTTAAACTTGTCATGTAAGCCTTCACTTACACTTCGTCCATTCAGGGTGAGTATAGTCCTCGCTTATAATTATTGTTGGAGTCCACAGATGGTCTTGTGACCCCCTCCACCCCCCCCCCCTCCCCACATAAATACACACACACAGACACACACACACACACACACACGCGCACACACACACCTCTGTATCTGATTCAAATGATGAAAAGATATGTTTCAGATGAATTTCGTATCAGTCTATCGCAATCTAAACAAATTAATACATTAAAAACTCATATGCTTAATATGTATTTGTTTGTTTTGTATTGGCTCTGTTTTGTATTTAATTATTAATTTACATAATTTATGTCTTTGTATAATGCTCTTAAGAGGTATTCAAAATCGAATTAAGTATTAATAAGGATTAAGATATAGCCTATTATTAACTCTTAAAAGAATTATTTGCATTTCATACATACTCGCTGTATTCGAAATTCCACGTCCACGTGTGACACAGTAACCAACAATGCAATATGCTCACATTTGGTATCAAACGATGCGCAGGATTTTAGGGTAGATCTTCATGAAAAAAACAATCTGAAATAAGCTGTGCATTGTGGTGTAATTGTGCAAAATGTGTGACTGGGTATTCATGACCCGTAAGGCTAAAACACACTATTTAGTGCATTAGGTGTGTTTTTCTTGAAACTTGTCCTCTGGACTTCCAGTAGCTAGTTCGCGAGGTTGTCCACCTAGGTTGTGATCCTAGAAGGTCCTAGAAGTCATTTCTGGTGGCCAACCTTTTACAACAGGCAAAAGCTGAAAACCTAAACAAATGTGTGTTTGCCCCCTGGGTATATAGAAATCTATTTACATATTGATATGAAAAAAAAAAAAATTATTTAACCAGGACCGCAAAACACACATTCCCGCCCGTCATAAGCATGACAAATTATATTGCATTTCGTCATGAAAGTCTTGTGAAACCAAAGGAAATACATTGCTGAATTTATTTTCTAAAGCTTGTAGATCAATCATGTGAGCATACATAATTAATATATATAGAGTTATGTGTTTGTATTTAGGAACATACAATCATGGCACGTTCCTGTAAGACAGAACGTTCAGTAATCAAATAAGTGAAACTGCATTTGTCAGGTCGCGTACCTAGACCTGACAGATATCTTTGGCACCACACAGATATGCCGTGGTGGGACTGTTCATTTACAGAGAGAACAATTTCGCCTATTTCCTTCATTATTTCACCATCGCAAAGTCAACTTAACCAGTCAGCAATTGACCATGTTGACCGCGGGATGAATGATGTCCGGACTCTGGAGTGAGGGGTAATTGTCTTGAAGGTATAGCTCTATTGGGTTAAATTGATCAGGAGCTTGTTTTTTTCCAATTCATATATAAAAGACTGTAAATATCAACCCTATGGTACAAGACTTATAACGTCTCAAAAAGAGAGCCATTTTCATAGAAATACCATTACGTCCTTGAAAGAGGAACGGATGCATACTATAGTACATAGTGTAGTCTATTAGCGTAAATCTGCTCATATTCATCGTATTAAATATAAGCGGTCAGGTGCTCGTCTTAAATATGTTAGAATGCGTCTTATAGCTTCCTACACATTAAATTAACTCTAAGCTCGTTATGCCCTTTTGTCGCATCACTCTTCTTTGATCTGGGGTATGCCGCCATTTTATAGCTTTCTCATCTCAAAGTGGTATACACGGTTGAAGCTGCATGGGGTTTGTTTGGCCCAGGCGTCTATCGGTGTGTGTTGTCTATTTGTGGGTCTGGGTTTGAATGTTTTTTATTGTCTTCTTGTGGGGGTTGTTCGACATTGCAACTAACTAGACTCGCACGTAGCTACGGGGGCACGGAGTTATATGCCCTAAATATGTTGACAACAAAATGCGACACAAAAAGAAAACAAACGGTAGCAAGTGATGAAATATATAAAGGGTACCACCAATGATAAGTGGTGTACCCCCCCCCCCCCCCCCCCAATCGACAATTTCATGTAACGCCACTTCCACTTACTAGATCAGGGCGGCTCAGAGAAAAGTAAAGACACTTGGTGGAAAGGCATGAAACATATTCAGCAATTATATAATACTATGACTGGTCAGGGGAAATTAAACCAAATGGATTGTGTCTTTTTTCATAACTAATCACATTTTTTCAAACATCACCTGCCTGAAAGGAACCCTGTTTCATACCAAACTCAATTTATATACCTTTAAAGGCTTAATAATTCCTACCTTTGAAGAAAGGGGCAATGTATGGCCTTGGTCATTCCCGGGCACTTAGATGTAGCGATGCTAAAATAATAACGTCCACGCATTTCTGATTTTCTACACGTTTTAGAGCTACTTAAGCTTGGTAGAAACACGCATCTTCCATTTGCATGTTTGATATCGAAAAGCAAATCTGTAATGCGGGAACGTAATCAAAATCTAATTTAGCAGAACGCTACTCCGGTCAAACGTTGCATGTAATGCGACCATTGTTGAATAAAGTCCGATAATTGTGACATTCAATAATTCAGTTCAAACATGAAGAATTAATTGCATCGGATATTTGACCTCAAGATATTTAGGTTCATCGTTGTTTGAGTAAGGTATGTAAGCAGATCAAATAACAATATTGTTTTGTAACAAGAGGATGTAAGTACGATGTGTTCTAAATGCAAACTAGATGTATTTTCAACGGAGAGAGAATTCATTTTTTACATGAAATAAAACGTGTTGAGTTTTTTCATCATACAATTTTTACCCGTTCAAGACAGTTAACTTTTGTATGTGTTTTGTTTACAAATCTCGGGGCAAGACACAGGGTAATATGGAAAATGACTGTTTTTCCTAGTAAAAATATACAGGTTTACCTGAGAGTCATCAAACATTTAGAAATGAAATTGGCAATGCGCTTTGTGCATTTCGAAACAACACAGGGTTTGAACTTAAAGGGGCCACCACGAAAAGAAAAAATGTTTCGGTTAATTTTGTTTAAAATTATGATGCCCAACACTTTACAAAGGATTGTATTATCCATAAACGTTGTAAATAATCACCTAAACTTACGGAACCACCGGGACCTTTGGTTCCGTAAGCGCCAAACGTTTGCGAGTGCGCAAATTCTATACACGCGTACGTTTGGAGACAATAGAACCACAGAAGATGCGTATGTCCTAGACAATAGACTAGGCTTCTTCTGCAGACCCATGAACGCTTACTTTAGTATGATGATTAGTTTTTAAATTATATAATGTTTCTTGCGTAATACCACTGGTACAATACAGAAGAAAGTGATGCATTCACCCCACTTGTCTCCTCATTACCTCTACTATAAAAGTTAGGCACCGGCACTATTTCAACAAAACATCACATGCACAATATTTTATTCAAAATGGTTGAAACCGATGAGTGTTTAGAGAGCGCCCTCTTGAGTTTTAACAGCTCTTTTTGAATGATAACATGATCTTTACTACGTCATTTGTAATTTTGTGTTCCTTTCTAGTTATAACTATTAGTTTGTAATGTAATGATGCAGGTTTTGGTTACTAAAATTCAGTTTCACCAAAACTGTACTCTCCTTACCAGAACTCAACTATCCCTTTAATTCAAGTTCATTTTATTGAATTAACACACAAAAACGTTTATGTTGCATGAGTGACGTCATTGCGTCAGTGTGACGTCATGAATGAGTTAAATGTTTAGTATGAGTAAATTACTGTTCGTTTGATTGTCCGTATGTATGTATGTATGTGTGTATGTGTGTATGTTTGTCTTTGTGTGTGTATGTGTGCGAATAGGGTGAGGGATGTAGCAATGTTACATAATTTTATTAGAAAATAACCTCCATTTGTTTTTTTATAGGTATGTTTATCTTTCTTTTAGTGTCATACAATTAATTATTACAGTTTATTGTTTATTGGGAAGGGCTTTTGCTTTTTTATTACAGAGTAATCTCCGATGTGTTTTATTATTTTACGTTAATAATATACTAATTTAGTTACTGTAATAGAAAATACAAATGTCATCGTTTTATTTGTTTATGAATATTTAATGATGTAAACATTTGTATACTGTTTATTTGATAATATTTGTAATTTGTAAATGTTAAAGTCATTTTGCTGTTCATTTATATTTTCATTTGGAGGAATAAAAACATTATGAAAAACAAAATGTGTTTCTCAATGGCCCCTTTGCAGAAAGAGATACAATCGATTATAAGTTACAATTGATTGTAAATCAGAAAATTTGCGCGTTTCAACCAATCAGATTTGCGCATTTAGGACACATGATATGACTTACAACTTATTTTAACTTAAAATCGATTGTATCTCTTTCTGCAACGGGGCCCTAGTGTATAAAGTATCGAAGACGTACACAAAATTGTATTTGTTAAACTGTACAAATGACGTCATGGACACTTATCCCTAGCTTGACACTTATCCCTGTCACACCGGCAGCAGCGAGATCGATAGTACTTTTTGTCAGAGTGATGTAAGTCACTTTGGGCTGCGAAAAGCACAGGGAAACATTCCTGCCTACAATAACTCTCTGAATACATACCGGGTCATTTCTAGTTACTTATTCTACGGAAATAGATGGATGGTGTAGTATCTTGATAGAGTAAATTGGAATAGTTGACATCCACAATTCCTGCAAACGCTAATCAATTTTCACAAACGATGAATCGAACCTTACCCTTAATCCTTTTCGCCAATGGCTTTACAGTGCCATTTCTACATTGGAGCTTTCAAAAGAGACGAAGGAAATCTTGGGCAGATGTTTAAAAAACATACTTTTCCCGAATCAATATGTATACCGTATACCATGTGATACGATC